>PVKS010034912.1:0-20505 GCA_004027875.1 Aplodontia rufa
CTCCTCAATTGCTAATCCGCTTCCCTATGGCAAAACAAGATGTTTTGTTTTGTTAGGATGTTTGTGTTTTGGCCAGGGACTGATTTCAATGGCCTGTGGGTTAGAACCTCTAGCAACTGGACTGCCAGATGGGTGAAGCTGGGTGAAGCAACACAGGAGATGATATAGATGTGTTGCCTGCACTTTTATTTTGGTTGCAGTGCTAGGGATCAAATCTAGGGCCTTGCACATGCTAGGCAAGGGCTCTACTGTTGAGCTACATATATCCCAAGCCCTTACACATCTTACCCATGGCTGTCATCATGTGTCTCCTTACTCAGAAACCTTCAATAGCAGCCTTACCTTCCAAACATGGGACCAAATCCTCACTGTCCTGTCCTATGTCCTCTACAATGTAAGTAACTCATCCATTCACCAATAGATGAATCTTTGTGATTCTTCTATTAATCTTTGTGATTCATCTATTGGTTTTCTTTGCTTCTAGTTAAACGTGACTAATGCTTCCATTATTGTTACTATTACCATTGGTAAGTACTGCTACTGCAGCTTAACTCTGATGTTAATATGACTGCCACAATATCATTGTGCATCTTTTTGTTGTTGGCAGGTTTTATTGCTATTTTTTTCTTATTGGTTGCTGTGTTTCCAGTGCTCAGGATGCCCAGCAAGTGCTGTGCCACTGCACTACTCCCCCAGCCTTAATAATGAACATTTGCTGAATTCTTAACATGTGCCAAGAACTGTGCTTAAGCACTTACACTCCACATGTGATCATTCAACAAATAATCACTGACCATATCCAGTGTGCCCTGTGCTATAGAAAGTGTCACAGACAATGTAACACACATTCTACTCTTGATCACAGCTCCTTGAGCAGTGGGATTGTATGGTATGCTGCAGGATATTGTATTCTTCTCTGTAGCAATTGTGCGTCCCAACATATTGAGTAATTTCTTTACAACTCAGTAAATGTTTTAAGGTCAAATGAAACAGAAGTCAAAGCCCTAGTTGCATCCTTTCCTAAAAATCTCGATCTCTGGTCAGAATTTCTTTGTGGTGAGCAAGGATCTCTTGCAGGGTGATTCATTTCTCCTCATTCTCTAAATAGAATACAATATGTCTCACCCTCAGCTTCTAATATGAGATTTTATTGGTTCATCTGTTCCTGTGCCTAAGAAGCAAGATTAATATCCATTATAAATTCAATTGATAAGATGGTGTCACTAAATCTCATGTCCTTTGCTCTTTCAAATGCACTACTGCACTCTTAATGTTCTATCATGTTCTGCTACAATGCATTAAGGGCAAGATTGGTGATATTTGTTTGGAATCAGACACCTGTTATCAATTTGGAGCACAGCTTATATATCCTGCTTCAAAATGTCCAGGGGGGCAATGGAGATGAATGAGGCATGGTTAATGTCCTGCTGTTCTGTATGGCTTCTCTTTAACATAGAGAACCATGGAGAAATACCTTGCTGAATACAGTCTGAACTCAATTACCATGAAAGAGTCATCTTTAATACCATCCAGCTTCTTCCATTGCCACTTCTCATAGAACTTCAGTGACACTTCCTTTTAACCCTCTCAGCTTTGACACCATGGAAATCCCAGTTTCTCCAGTTATGAGATGGAGAAGCTAAGGATGAGTTCTATCAGTGCCGATTGACATGAAAAGTCAATGTTTACTGCAGGTCACTCCAAGAACACAAACATATGGGGCAGAATGTGAATCAACAATTCAATAAATATGATTGACCATTACTGTGGGCATCAGGCTTCTGTGTTGGGGATTCCAAATGAACTATATAAATGTCCTGCCCTTAAGGATCCCACAATCTGAGGGTAAAGTCAGACCAGCAGTCAGGTTCCTATGTGCCATGAAAATCCTTTTTGATAAGAAGCACATAAAAACTCCAAAGGCACCAGAAAGAGGCACTCTGTCCAGTTTGGGAGCCCAAGAGAACTTTCCACAAGTCTGTTAGCCAGGTTACAGGAGCAGGAACAGCATGTACAATGAACCAGAGGTAAAAGAGCAGGATGCCTGGGGAGAAATAAGAATGAGAGGTAAATGATAGAATGAGCATAAGGTGAGATTACATGGAGAAAAAAATATTTAAAGTGTATTTAGAATCCAGAATAATTGGATGTTAGTACAATTTACTGTACACTTCTGAGCTCAGAGATGCCAAATCATTTCTCATTTAATCTTCCATAGTGATGATTAAATGTGACTATACACATTGTGTCTTTGGCACTCCTCCCAAAGAAAGGTATAAAATACATCCCATCCTTTTGAATATGGGCAGTGTCTACGCCTTCTTTGACCAATAAAATGTAATAGGAGGTGACACTATGACAACCCATAGGTCTGAACCCTGCGACTGGTAGCTTTTACTTTCTGTCTCTTGGGTCTTTTGCCTCACGAATCAAGGGTGTCTGCTGTAAGTAAGACAAGTCAATTGCTCATGAAGAGACCAATTGAAGGACAAATAGAACCTTGGCTGACCACTGCAGCTTAACTCCCACCTGACAGCCAGCCAGACGTGCTTGCTACCATATGACAGAAGCATTTTGAAACTGGATCCTCTAGGCTCAGCCAAGCCACTGCTGCTAATGCTACTTAGAGTGCATGCAAGCATATTTCCCACACCTTATCGACAGTGCAAATTTAAGCCACTGGGCTCAGGGATGATTTGTTACACAGCCACAGGTAAGTGGTGCCACCAACTGCTTTAAAGAACTCTGTATGTTTCTTGACCAACAATTCAAAGATCACATCGTTGAGCCAATAAGCACATCAGAGCAGATGCCATTGATGGTGCCAAACTCCCTCCGTTCCCTTGGGTCACATAGCAAATGAAAGCAGTTAAGAGGGAAGATGGGAGGTGGATGTCAGAAAATAACTCTGCCAGATGCTGTCTTTCAGCTTCTCTATTGTGATCAGCCAGACAATAATCCCAGCTGAAACGAACACATGTTCTCAATTAGAACCTATTGATAATAATTGGGAAACACAGTACATGCCAAGCCTGATCTCTACTAATTGCTACTGAGAATCTAAAAGATCTCAGTGAGGACATGAGAGATGTTCAAGAATTTAAAAAAAGAAAATTTAAAAAGCCATCTTTTGAATATTTACTCTTTCAGACCACTGCTACCCACCTCACAAAGCTTTCAGGATTAATGAGTTAAAGCTTACAAAGCCCTTGGGATCCAGTAGAACAAAAATTACAGACCAACAGAACATGTTATTATCAATCGCAGTACTTTCATTTTTTAGAAAGAGAGAGAGAGTGTGTGAGAGAGAAAGAGAAGGAGAAGACTGGAGAGTTAATTTTATTTTTTAATCTGTTTTTTGTTTTTATTTCACGTAGTTATGTATGTGGTTTTAGGGCTCAAACCTGGGTTCTCATGCATGCCAGGCAAGCACTCCACACCTGAGCCATCTGTCTAGGCCAACAGTATTATTGTTTTTAAAGGATAAAAAAACGAATATAAATTTTTAATTAGCAAACAAACACATATTGATACCTTTTTCTGCAGCAGTCATTATCTTAATCACCAGGTTGAAACTTGAACCTCCTTTGAAGACAGTAGCAAAAATTCTAAGTTCAGTCTCTTTTATCTTTGCTCTCTTCTTTTCTCACTCTCACTTAACTACTTCCATTTCTTCAGCACCTAAACTAGTGTCCACATCCCTAGTTGTTCTCCCTAAATTCAGTTGCTCTATTTCCCTGATTAACTGACAGATTGCAGATTCTTTTTTATTTACGTCACTCCCTTCTTTGGAAACCTTCAATTGTTTCCTATTACATTAAAAGAAAGTCAAACTCAGAATAGGATATCACAGCTCTTAGGGAACATCCGAAGACATCAGTTCCAAAGCAAAGTCAAATGCAAGGTGAAAGCCATCACTGAAGCAGTGAGTAAGGGTGTTGGAGACACAGTGCTGGCCTGGCTTGCTGTCCTCTCTGTGCTAATTATCTGAACTGGAGAGAAAAACAGAATTGACCTTTCTCAAGACAGAGAATGAGGAGGAGGGTGATGTCTTGTCCAGAAATTCAGAGGCTTTTGCAGGTGGTGAGACGGCAGCTTCTGTGGGTCTTTGAAGCTGAGGGGTTAGCCACAATAGGTATATGGCTGGAAATGAGTCTCTATCCTCTTGCTGAGTTTAGCGCAAGCGTGTGCAATTTGAAAGGAGGAAAATGTAGGAGAAAACTCACACTTTTCTGGAAGATAATGCTAAATACTCTGAAATGCTCATGCTATTTGGTGCTGTGAAATCTAGCTAGGGGTATGTTTTTCTCTTCCAGTGCTCACCAGAGGAGTTCAAGGTGGAGGTTCCTTGGTTGGATTTATCTGCGTACAACCCATTAGATGTGCTACACAACGGGTTGGGTTTTTTTTTTTTTTTTGCCAACATTTTGAAAACCTGGACTTGTCATGTAAAAAAATAATCCTGACTCTCCAGCTCCCTTAATAGAAATAAATGAGGAGATAAAATCTTTTGGAACCACATCATCAAAATCCACTGGGATTGATGGACCATTTAGAGGGCGTGTCACATTGACCATCTAACTTAATTCATTCATTTGTATGCTTCCTCCAGAAGCACTTAGGTTAGTGACCCTTGTTTTTGACTGCTTAGTCTGAGGGATGTCAGATTTGCCCTTGGAAGGAATGTGCAAGACTGTGTGTGGAAGCGGGAGGGAGGCACAGGAGATGGAGGCAGAGACAGAGAGTGAGGAAGACATTTGAGGGCAGAGGGAGCATGAGCCCATAGACATTCAGGAGACTGGCTCTGTCAGGCACACGCCCAAGGTGTGACAAGGGCATTCTGATTCCTGTTTTGTGATCACATGGCCATTTGCACTCTTTATAACTCAGATTGTGCAATCTGATTCTGGGGTAGAGTATCCGTTATATTATCTGTGGAGCACAAGTCCAGATGGTAATGAGATGACTAGATTGCCTTCTATAGAGGAGAGGGCTTTCTGAAAAATCAGGAAACCTACTCTGGAGAGACTGGTACGGGAGGGTCACCAGGAGGGTGGGACAGTCTGCAGAAGAGGGTTTGCAGCTGGAATGCATCTAGTAAGGGCCTAAAGTCTTGGGTGTTACATTTTTTAACATGTGATTTAGGAAAGCCAGAGTTAAGTAGACAGTTTAACATGTATTTTGTGCTATGTTGTCTCTCTAAAGCTTCTGGGAAGTCTGGCCGAATGTAGTATGTTGGTGGGTCTGGAAAAGAATAAGGGAAGGGGCTTCACAGGGAAAGGGCAGCCCAGGGCAGATCACCACACCACCTGTTCCCTGCGCCAGGCTGTTACTTGGTCCTTTCTTGCTTAATAATAGAACGCTGGTTCTTGGTGGGGCACACAAAATCTGTTCTTTTTATCCTCCCTGGGAGTCGTCATGATCATGGTCTCAAATTATAAGTTGTGAGCAGAGTAGTGTGTTCAACATCCTAGATGTATTCTTAGAGAACACTGTGTTCTTTCTTTCCTTCTTCTCCATCCTGCTGCTTCAAATGTGATATAATTTAACCTTTACTTCTTAGTGACCACAGGTCAGCATAGAGGGTTCCTTGTTTCCCAGCTGACTAAGGGAGCCCAGCCATCATTTCACCTCTGGATTGCTCAGTTACAGCTATTGCAGAAAGCCAAGCAAGTTTCTGACTTCCGTATACATGAACCCATACACTGGCAATCCCTACCCCCAAACATCTCAGATGTTGAGGGATGGAAAACTGAAACTGGTTATGCATATTGGTCTCTCCTGCCTAGAATACAGGCCCCTAAGGGAAAGAACTATGTCTTCTGAATCACTGTCTCCCAGATCCTTAGTACCTTGTTTGGCACATAGCAGTTGTCAAATGAATGTTTTTCAATGAATGCATGAATGAATGGATGATTAATAAAACCTCTGTTCTCTGAAGCCTGGATTCCCAACTGATAATATTTTACTTCTGCTATGGTTTGAACATTTCCCCCCAAACTGAAGTGTTGGAAACTTCATCTCCAATGCAGAGGTGTTGGGAGGTGTTATCCTCAAGAGTTGTTTGGTTCAGGAAGGTCTCAGAAATAAATTACTGCTGTTATCACAGAAGTGGATTGTTACTTCAGGAGTGAGTTTCTTATGAAAGGATGAGTTTGGGCCCCTTCTTGCTCTCGCTCTCTCTTCCACTATAGAAAGTCACATCAAGAAGTCACTTGCCAGATACCAGCTCCTTGATCTTAGCCTCCCTAGCCTTCAGAACTGTGAGCCAAAATTTTATTCTGTATAAATTACCAAGTCTTAGGTATTTTGTATTAGCAACACAAAATGGACTGAGACAACTACATTGGGAAAGTGGCTTGAAGATGAGAGGATTACACAAAAGTCACACTACAACTCCCTCCTCAGTCCAGGTTGAGTGCAGGTCCTGTATAGAAGTGAATGAAACTGAATCGAAGTGTCTGTCCTTTAGCCTTCCAGAGCTCCTGAACCTCGCCCTTCACCTGGGTTAACTTTTCAATCAGCATAACTCTGGCTCCTATTTTTTTTCACATATATCGCATCCTATCATTCCTAACTCTTCTTTTTTGGTATAGTTAAATTGCTCAGTTAAAAGGATTCTTCCTTGAGGAAAACAGAATTATGGTTTCCTCAATGATCCTCCAGGAAGACCTCTATTTATTCTAATTCAATGATGGAAAAGAAGGTTTCATTTTTCCAGATGCTTCTAGATAATTGCTCCATGGAATATTTTTATGTATTCATTCTCTCAACATTTCAGTTGTTAAAATGTGTACCATGCTTTTATGTAATTCTATCCCCAAATTACTGGGTGATTGGGGCAAGAATTAAAGTTTATCATAGTTATGTACTAGGCAATTTACACACTTAATCACACTAATCCCTCACAACAACATTGTAAGTTATACTAGTCTGCTTTTATCACAGATGGGTAAGTTGAGGAAGAACTAGAATTCCATCCTAGCTTGGCCTGAGTGCCAAGCCTGGACAGATTTTATGGTCATAGCTTTCCTATCAGTAAAATGAGGTCTTATATTAAAACATCTTTTTAGTTGGGTGCAGCTGGGCACTCCTGTAATCCCATGTACTTGAGAGACTAAGGCAAAAGGATCATAAGTTCCAGCCCAGCATCGGAAACTTGGTGAGACCCTGTCTCAAAATAAAAAAGTAAAAAGGACTGGGGATCTAGTTCAGTGGTTCAGTCGGCTGGACTGAACTTGTACCTACACAGGAGCCGCAGTGGAAACATTCGAGACCATTCTTAGAACAAGGCAGCCCAGAGGTACCTCAGGAGCACAGCTCTTCTTGTGATTTATAATCTTCCGCAGCCCCTTTGTGACATTCCTCTGCTCCTTTCTGCCTCTCCTTGCTCTCTAGCTTTCTCTGGGTCCTACTTTGTTGATACCTCCCTTTAACTTTCCTCTCATTTCTTATTCTGTTATTTGAAATGAAAGCAACCAAATCCTTACCCACATAACCAGAATAACAAATTAGAGCTTTCTCTTAAAGAATGATATGCCTGTACATGCAAATTTCTTCCTGTGACTTCACAGGAAGATATAAAAATAATGGCTTTGTCTTAGTATCTTTGATGTAATCAACCATTACATCCTGGAAAGAATAGCTGTTTATTTTGGTTAAAGCCATGTCATCTGGGGCTGCCATAATAAAATGTCATAGATTATGTGGCTTGAGTGACAGAAATTTATTTTATCTTGTAGACTTGAAGTCCAAGATAAAGGTGACAACAGGACTGGTTTCTGGCAAGGCCTCTTTCTTTGGCTTACAGATGGCTGTTTTCTCACCGTGTCCTTACATAGCCTTTTCTCTGCATGTGTGTGCATCTCTGGTGTCTCTTCCTCTTCTTACCAGGACACTAGCCCTTTTGCACCAGGGTCTTAAACTAGTAACCTCATTTAACTTTAATTGCCTCTTTAGAGGTTCTGTCTCCAAATATAGAGCACTGAGAGTTAAGAATTCAATTAATGAATGTGGGGGAGGCACAATTCAGAGCCTCCTACAACTTATAATACAGTTTCCCATCTGTGGACTTGCCCAATTATGGATAGGAAATATTTTCAAGCATTGCATCTCTAATGCACTGTATAGATTTTTCCTTGTTTTTATTCCCTAAACAATATAGCATAACAAATATTTTCATAGTATTTACATTGTATTAGACATTTTAAGTAATCTAACCATAAGTGGAAGATTATGCATAGGTTATATGCAAATGCTACACCATCTATGTAAGGAACTTTAGCATCAGCAGATTTTGGTATTCTCAGGGAAGTCCTAGATACTGAGAGATGACTATACTCAGCTCAGTGCTTGCTAAAGATAAAATGTTGCCTTCTCAGTTTTCATCCACAAGGCTAAATGAAGAGAAAAATAAAGCACAGCAATATTAAGAAATGAAACACAACTCCTCAATAAAATAAAAAAAGAAGTGAAAGATTTCGCCACATTTCAGTCTTAACTTTGAAATTACAAAATATTTCCTATAACCCTTGCTAGTAAATATTGTAGGCTTCTTTCTAACAATCTGTATATATTGCACATTGTTTAAATGTATGATGTCTAAATTGCCTTAAGGTGAAGAAGATTTAAATAACTATATAGAAAGAATTATTAATTCTGAAAGAAATTTAGTATCTGACAAATATGCTCACTAAACTCATTTCCAGCAAACACATTTAGACGGAGATTCACTACTGATACATGCAAAGAGGCAATTTTCAAGGCTCCTTAGTTAATATATTCTATCAGAGTTTTTTATTACACAAATGTGCCCTTTATAATGCTTTTTTATATTAGGAAGGAAAACAAAAAACTCTCTTCAAATATTTTAATTTGAGTTTAACATATCTCTTAAGTTTAAAGTAAGTAATTGTAAGGATGGGTCTCAGTCTTTCCAGGGAACGGAAATATCTTTCATGGAGTCAAAGGAGCATGCATAGCTCCGAGCATAGAAACCTGGCCTCTTGAGTTTCACCTGTTGCTGGTAGAGTTTCGCAAAGATCCTCTCTTCTCTGAGATGTTCTTGCTGTGTAAGGCCTTCTTTCTCCTCGTTCCTTTCCTGTCTCCTGTTGTACTAGGAAAACTGGGCGCACATTTTTTGCTTAATTTTTTAATCTACCTTTCTTCCCATCTTTTCTCATCTCATTTTCTTTCTTTTTTTTTTTTTCTTTTCTTTTCTCATCACTGCTTTCTGACTTCTGCTTCATAGATTCTGATGCTCACTGCACTCCAGCAGGGACCCAAGTTGGTCAAAATGGCCACCTGCCAATAGTCTACACCAAACCATACTAAGTCTGCATGTTGCCAGGGAGAATTCCTTTCTGGAATGAAGGAAAGTCCATTCTCTTCACAGACCTCTACCTTCACTATAGCAAGATGTATCTTTTCTGGGCCACAGGGTTTCATTTTTTGTGTAAACTTTCAGATAAAAATACTAGATCAATACAACATGATAGGAAGCTGCAGTGTTGCTTTGGAAAGAAAGTCAAACAAATGCTAATACTTTTAAATTGGCAATTAAAAAGATAAATGCAAAAGAAATCTTTACAAATCAGTAGCAAATTAATTTTTCCTTCTTTTTATGTAAAGAAATGACAATTTGATATAACTTGCTTGCAATAATCCAGTGGGGATTATATCTTTAATAATAAAAGCACCCCAGTATATTTGTGGTATAGCAAGAGTTTTGTATTTTATTCTACTAGAATTTAAAAAAAAAGGTTCTTGTTAGTATGATGTTTCCTTACACAGATTTATCTGAGATTTTTATTAGTCCTACCTCTTCTGAGGAATACTGTGTTGTTTTATGCTGTGATGAAAACAATTACAAATATCAGAACCCAGTATTTCCTTAGCACAATCTCTACTATATTGGGGCTTAAGAACAAATTCTTACCTCTAAAACCACTGTGGGAAAGAACAGAGCTGATTCGATTAAAGACTATCTATCAGATGCTGATCCAAGCACTTTGCATAAATTAACTTTAATCCTCAAAATAATCCCATGAGGTAAGTGCTATTGTGCCTACTTCGTAGATAATAAAACAAAGGCAAAAATTATATAATGATTAAATTCCAGAGCCGGTGTTGAAACTGGCTCCAAAGTCTGAATTTTTAGACAGTGATTCCTAGATTTGCTCCAAACTTACATATTATTTTAGTATATTTTCTGTTACTGTAGTAAAATAACTAATAGGGTGTAATTTATAAAGAAAATACTGTTATTGGTTGGGGTTTGTTTGTTTTTCTCATTGTTGTAGAAGATTGGAAACCCAAGGTCAGGCATCTACATCTGGTAGGGCTTCATGATGCTTCAACACATAGCATAAAGTAGAAGTGCAAGTGATTTCATGCAAAAGAGATAGAACACCAGCAATAGCCTTTATAGCAATCCACTTTCTCAGTAATTAACTCAAGCCCTTGAGAAAGGCCGTAATCCCTCTTAATGGCCCTATCACCTCTTGAAGACCCCACAGCCCACCCAACACTTTCATAATGGCAATCTAATTTTCAATATGAGTTTCAGGGAGACAAACCAGATTCAAATCACAGCTTGCACCCACATTAAAAATGGGGCTTCATTCTGAAGCCTGGGAATTTTAAAGCATAAAATGAGTCTTTTAAGGAAATGGAGACAGACAGACATCACTTTGATGGCGTCTGGTACCTTCAAATTTGTGAGTATTCATAGGACCATGGCTACTAAATGCTCTAAGGTATGTTTATCCTCGATATAAGAAAAGAAAGACAAATTAAAGTTGTGAAATTTTATTTTTTCCCTTATTTAGGGGGGCAGTAATTAAAAGAATGGGGGGATATGCTTTTCGACAGCTTAAGGACACAAACACTCTGACTGTGAGTGGAAATATATCTGAAGAAAATTATTAAAAATATTTAACCCTTTATTCTAGTTGCAGAAACTTTTCAAGTCATATTATCACATGAAGACCAAAGTATATGTCCCAGAATGCTTACCTGGTGGTCCCAGAAATTACAAAGCATCTAAAGCAAACTGAATATCCCATGGGTTAGGACTGGTTGAATAAATGATGGCGCAACTTCACAATGGAACAACATAGGCCTGAAGTCATACAATTTGTCAGCATTTATGCTGAGAAGATATGTCCAAAGAGTGGAGTGAGTGCTGCTGTAAAGTAGGTATGATGTGAGTCCATTTATGTAACTTTGTAAGGATCTGTATGTGCATGAAACAAGAGCTGAAAGGCTATCCACTGATGGAGAAAGAGAAAAATATTTCTGGGTGGTAGGACTTTGAGTGATTTAACCTTATTTAAGTTCTTGGTACTGTTTGAACATTTTTAAATGAGAAGCTTTGTTTTTACTACAGCATTTACTGGGAAAAAAAATCATAAGACCACAAAAAAGCCAAGTTGCATAACCTCTGTCTGGTCCCCGCAACTTTGTTACTATGGTCTTCCCCCAGATCCAATCTATCCCCACCACCATCAGATCCGGCACCCCCAAATGTACCTCCTGTCCATCGTGATGTTGGGCTAATCTTGTGGTTCTGACTGTGTACCTCAGGGATGCAGCTAGCCTCACATTCATGGGCTTGTTCCATCCTACTTTAATAAGGCACATGTGTATTAATCATCTTTCATGTAATGCTTAATATGTATCAAGGCCATGACATTTGTTAAAAACTTCATTATTTTTACATAATTTCATATATACAGGAAAGTTGTGAGAGTGCTACAAAGAATTCCTGGATATCCCTCACCCAGTCTTTCCAAATGTTAGTATTTTACTATATTTGCTTTATTCTCTCATCTCTGTCTCTCTCAGAATAAGTTACAGATGGAATGTTCTTTTATCACTAATTAGTTCCATGTGTATACCCTAAAAGCAAGATATTCATTTGCATAAGCACAGTACAATGATCAAAATCAGGAAATTAACATTTTTGCAATGCTAATTTCTAATATACAGACCTTTTTAGATATCAAAGATCATCACAATGTCTTTAAAAGGTTTTTTTTTTTTTTTGACAGTGGGAATTGAACCCAGGGGCATTTAACCACTGAGCCACATTCCATTCCCAACCCTTTTTATTTTTAATTTTAAGACAGGGTCTCACTCAGTTGCTTAAGACCTTGTTAAATTGCCTTGGCTGGCCTTGAACTTGAGATCCTCCTGCTTCAGCCTCCCAACCTGCTGGGATTACAGCTGCGTGTCACTACATCTGCCTATTATCTTTTTAGTTCCCTTTAATCTGGGATATTTCTCCAAATATTTTATTTTTATTTCATGATGTTGACATTTATGAAGACCATAACCTGTCCCAACAAATTTAACCTGTCCCAAGTTGAACATCTGGCTTGTCCCCCTCTTTAGGACATGACTGCTATACACTGCCTATACATCAGAATCACCCAAAGAGCTTTTTCGATCACATTTGTGCTCAGGTCTCACATCAGACAAATTAAATAGAATATCTGGGCATAGGTCCCAGCATTTACACCCTACATTAAAAAAAAAAAAAAACACCTAGGTGAGTCTAACTACATCAGGGTTGCAAATCACAGTTACAGAATTATAAACTCTCTGTGATTCCTGATAATTGGAGGGAATTCTTAGGAAGTTGGCCAAAGACATGGGTTACTACCGCAGTCTTCTCTTTCAGGAAATGGCCTTTAAATCAGCCCCTGCAGGCACAAGACCCTAATCCCATCTCAGAACCTTTAGATTAGCTCTTTCTATATTCAGGTTACATTGGAACCATTCCAGTCCTCCGCAAAACATCACCCAACTCTTCATTCACTTCCAGAATTTCTTGTACATATTTTTTATCCCTGCTGCTGGATTGTACCCTCCATAAGATCAGGGGCTATATCTTATCCATCTTTGAATGATCCTAAATCAACTATAGTGATACTTTGCACACAATGGGAATTCCATAAGCATTTGCTAAATATACTTTGTCCTTGAGTGACCTCATTTCAATTTTTTTATTTGCCTAGCTAAACCCTTGAGGGATTTTGTTGTACATTACCTTGAAATCAGCATTTCACCCTGAAAGTTTCAGGATCAGGTGCAAGGTTGAAAATTTTATTTTTTTTCTTTTCATATCATTTATAGCAATAAAATACATAATATGTCCTACACAAATCCCTGAAGCCCCTGTGTCGATAAATCTGTCCCCCAAGATATAATGTTCATCCCAAATTTTTGTATAACTCTTTAAAACCATGTCATCCCAAAACTTGTAAAGAGCAAATTTAAAGATCTTTCAGTTTATAACCTTGAAGAAGACTCATACTGGCATTTTAAAACTTTTTCCTGAGAACATGTAGCTCAGTAGTAGAGTGCTTACCTAGCATGCAGAGACACTGGATTTGATCTTCAGCACTGTAAAAAAATAATATATATATATTCACATATGAACCTATCCTTCCATCTCCACACTCACATTAGTAAAGCAGTCAGTCATCCTTGTCCTTGAATCGTTTTGCCTTGTTTTTTCTCCATGTTAAACAAGCTATAGGCTCACTCACCAGTCTAGAGTAGGCAAAGAGTTCCTCTAGCACATTTCTGGTGACCACACTCTTTCTTACCATCCCGCAGCCAGTAATGGAGAGGTTTTCCCATTGACTTGAAGGTCCTCACGTTGCAGCTCAGTGTCTTCCAGTTCTTGGGAGGCATCCAATTGGCCCTGGTGACTCACATCTAGTTTGTCAATCAGGTCTACCATCTGCTCTATATTTACCATTCATTGATCTAATCATATCTACCTTCTCTGTTTTAAAAGATAATTTTGCAGCAGAAATGTATCCCAAATTGTGCTTGGTGTAGAGCTAAAATACAGTAACCCCCACTCTTCACCATTTTTCTGGAGCTTATGTCCTTCACATCAGGTATCAAGAGACAGACTTAATACTCTAGCCAGAGTGCCACCAATGATTCCTTCAGCATTTAAAAAAATGTGCTTATTTTCACAGCCCATATACTCCTTAAAGTATTTTTTAATTTATTATTTGCTGATATTTTTGTCTTTAGACATGGTTTACTTCAGAGACCCTATGTCTCTTCACCAAGGATATTTTCTCATTATTCCAGTGATGCTCTTTTTATTTATTTACTTATTTTTGTTGTTATTTTGTTTTTTGGAATGAGGGTGGTACCAGGAATTGAAATCAGGGTCACTGAACCACTGAGTCACATTCCCAACCTCCTTTTCAATTTTATTTTGAGACAAGGTCTTGCTAACTTGCTTAGGGCTTCACTAAATTGCTGAAGCTGGCTTTGAAATTGCAATCTCATGCTTCAGCGTCTCAAGCTGCTGGGATTACAGGCATGAATCACCACGCCCAATGATGATGCTCTGTTTTGTGCCCTCCTGTAGTCTTATATTCTCCTAGTTGATGTAGGGAAATATTTCTAGCACTAGACTGTTAATAGATGTCTCAGTTCATTTTATGTTGCTACAACAAAATATCTGATACTGTGAAGAGGATAAAGAAAAAAGGCTCATTTAAGTCACTTGTTTGGAGGTTAAAGTTCAAGATTGGGTGGTCCCATCTGTTCATCTTCATGGTGGATGTCATCAGTGCTGAAAGCTTGTGGGAGGGATTTGATGGCAAAACAGGAAACCAGGGAGCCCAAGAAGAGCCAAGTTTACCTCTTTTTGTAACAACTTACTCTCATAAGAAGTAGCTCAGTTTTTGAAATCAATAAGGATCCTTTCCAAGGACAATGCCCCCAGAGACCTAATTGCCTCCCATAAGCCGCTGGCTCTTAAAAGTTCTACCACTTCCCAAAATGCCACAGTAAGTTTCCATGTCATGAACTCCTTCTGGACAAACCATATCCAAATTATTGTAATAGATATTCATATATAAAAATTTCAATATCAATGTAGGCCTGGAGAATGAATTTAGAGGTCACATGATATTCATGTTTCTTGAGGGGGTGGTCACAGAGATATTGAGATGCTAACCTGCTGCGCAAGTCTCTCAAACATTGAAAGGACTCCACATCATTTCCCAAATTTGTTTGATTTTGGAACCCTTCTCACTCCTGACTTGGTCCACCATGAAAATAGTGCTGAGAAACGCTGCACAAGGCAAAGTGATTAAGACATGTTAATATCAAAATATTAGTTAGAGTTCATGAAACTTTTGATGGTTGACACTACTTATCTGAGATTTCCAACAAGGTACTTTTAAAAAGTTGCTGAGATTTGTGTTTATTATTGAGTCTTAAAAATAGCCATGATATTTTATTTTTTTATTAAGAAATTTAGTTATTTTACAATAAAAAATGCATCCAATGAAACAATATGATACGTATATATCTTAAAATTAGATTTACCACCTAGATTCCACCCTATTCTCCCACTCTTACTCCTCTCCCCTGCCTCCTCCCCACTCCTTCCCTATACATCTCTATGAATACTCTAGGTTATGTGTTACTATGCTTTTGCTGGGTCTATACATGAGAGTTGACCACATTTCACACAAGCCTGGGTCTAGCTCCAGCCTCTACAGATGAGTAAAGACATTTGACCCTTGACTGTCTGGGTTTGCATTAGATTCATAGAACAAAAATGCAAAATGTTAATATTTATGAGATAAAATTGCAAGATACTTCATAAGATATTTGAACAAGCTATGCTTGTTCTGTGAATCTAATACATGAGTTTGTGCACTTTACTCCCAAGCCTGGGTTTAGGTCCAGTCTCCACAAATGAGGAAAACCATTTGGCCCTTGACTCTCTGGGTTTGGCTAACTTCGCTCAGCATGATTTCTTCCAATGCCATCCATTTACCTTCAATAGATGTAATATCATTGTTTCTAATAACTGACTGGAACTCCTTTGGTATGTATGTATGTGTATGTGTGTGTGTATATATATATATATATATATAATCTCAGAGCTTTTGGATCCATTCATCCAGTGGGGGCATCTGGATTGGTTCCATAATTTACCTATTTACCTATTGTAAATTGAGGTGCTATGAACATGGATTTTGCTGTGTTGCGGTAATGTGCTGGGAAAATACCCAGAAGAGGGATAGCTGGGTCATATAGTGGATCCATCCCTATAGATCCAACCCTTTCCACAGTGGAAAGCAGAGTAGAGACTCCTAAATTTCTTAATAAAAAATAACTAAATTTCTTAATTAAAAAAAAGCAGAGAGGGAGTTGTGCTCATGGGGACAAAATATATGCCCCAAGGCACACCCCCAGGAAACTACCTCTTCCAGCCACACCCTACCTGCCTGCAGTTACCACCCAATTAATCCATTCAAATGGATCATCCACTGATTATGTAACAGCTTTCATGATATGATCATTTAACCTCTGAACATTCTTGCATTGTCTTACATGTGAGCCTCATATCTAAACCATAATGGGGGTGAAAAGTGGATATGGAGAAAGACATAGAATGATGCTGTGTGGGGGGTAAAAAAAATTAAATCTTCAGTAAAGTTTATAGATCCCATGATGTCTTGTGGAAAATGGTAAAGAGAATTATTTCTGCACCTCAGTTGATGTGGAGGGTTTGGAAAACCTAAGACAATGAAAACCTTCAGGAGTATGGGTGGAAGAGCCCCTGACTAGTAGGCCATAGGAGTTCCGGACTCTCGGGAGGATGTTGACAATGCGTAAACTTTAGAACTTAGAGTGAATGGATAGTAAAGAAATTTCAACTGGAGCTTACCGAGCAGGCTCAGCACAGCTGGCACACGACAGAAGTGTGTGAAATTCTTCATGTAGCAGGCAGCAGATGAGCGCTATTGCTGTTTGTTGCTCCACAGCAGCCTGTTCACACATGTATACATCACAATGCACCACCTCCTGTCCATTCCTCAGCCTCACATACAACAGGTCTCCTTTCCCAGTGAGTTCTGCAGTCACAGTAACAGGAAGGGGTTATGTGTAAAATCCATTTGTTTATGTAAAACCTGCCTGCCAGTCTTTTCACATCCCCCTTCGATGATTGAAAGCCCTTATTATCACCAACAGACCAAACTGGTGTTTTTGAAAGATAATGAACTTCATTCTATTGACATTAAGCCAGAAAGAGAAGGTCCTGGGAGATCAAACTCTCTGGAACCTGGGCAGGTTGTGAGTGGTTTCCATCTCTGAGGCTGCAGTATGGCTCTAATGATTGGGAGAGCAGCTGCTGAGCTGCTTAATGGAGATGGCAGGTTGGGCATGCCTGGAGCAGCCCCACACCTCCCTCCAGCCTCTAATGAACAGCCCTGTGGGCAGGCATGGTGATTCATGGGCTCCTGCCTTGTTAGAATGTCAACCCAGGCTCAGCTGCCTCAAATCCCTTGTGGGAGTAAGGCAGGTTGAAATTATAAATAAATACAATAGCAAAAGGGTAGTGTATAAAAAACCAACTCTTCTTTCTCTGAATAAAATTGACATTATTCTTTCTAGTTATTTTGTCATTTAGTGTGGATGCACAAAAGTTCAAGTATACAGATTCCCCTTGACATATGACAGTGTTTCAAACATATAAACCCATTGTGAATTAGAAATATAATGTCAAAAATGCATTTAATACATCTAACCTGCGAAACATCGTAGCTTCTAGTCTGTTTTGTATGTAATGTGAACATTTCAAAATCATCTAATGAAGTCTATTTTGTAATGAAGTGTTGAATATCACATATAATTTATTGAATATTATACTGAATGTGGAAATGGATTGGTTGTATGGGTGAACATTTGCACCATCACAAAGATAAAAAATTCCTTCCAAACCTTCCTAATAAATGTACTTAACTTTTCCTATTATTGAACTTAATTTTATATCCTTTCATAGCATTCTGCTAAACTTTTTCCCTAGAGTTACATCTAAATGATAAGGTGCTCTTATTTGTAGTGAGACACTGAGAGGGGCATCTGCATAATAGTGTCCTCTCCACTTCCTCAGCCATCCTCAAGAATAAGGACACTTATTCTTTAGTTTTTAGGCATCCATCTATGCAGGTCCTTGTCCCAGAAGCTAGCTCTTCAGGTGTGCCATGTCTCTTCATGAATATTCTACTACTCTGCACACATCCATGCATACAGTCTCTTATGCTGATCTTGGTCCACCCAGACCTGGGCACTTTGTGCTTTTATCTTTCCTTCTGTCCTGTTTGGGTTATAGATTAAGTAATAGAAACTTCTTCTGCCTATTACACAGCAAAAGGAATGCATCAGAAGTTTAGCAATTTAGTTGAGGGTGTAACTCAGTGGTAGACCACATGCTTAACATGCACAAGCCCTAGGTTCAATCCCCTGCACCTTCCTACAAAAAACAACATATGGATACAGATATAGATTAGGAGGTAGTACATAGAATTAATTGATAACCTAGAGAATTATATGCAGTAAAATTAGTCCAAACTAGGAGAGGTAGATAGCAGGTACCACAGAATGGAGAAGGATCTGATTAGCTAAGACTAGGTCCTGCATTCTTGTACTGGCAGCAAAAATGGGGTTATCTTCCTCTTTCATTTTTCACAAAGGAAAGAAAGGAACTACAATTCTCCAAATGTATACAGAGTTGGCAATTTCTCCCAAATCAGAGAGACATGGATACTAGACAGGCAAAATACACTAAATGCCCATTGTATACCCCATGCTAGGATGGGATAGTTTAAGACATTGAATGATGCCACTTCTGGGCCCTGGCTCCTAGGTGAAAATTTGGACCAACAATCATGAGATGGTCTTAAAGAACCTATAATGATGCTTATGCAAAGTGAGGACATCATTATTGATGTAACCGAGAACAGTGTGGATATTACTTGGAGAACTGGTGGCCATTTAGAAAACTTGAATGGGACAAGAAGATAATATTAGTGAATCTCATTGATAGATGGTTAAGGAATGAAAAAGAATGCAGGCATCAAGTCACATGCCAGTAATGACACGGGGCAATGGTGACCAGGCCTTTCTTACCCCAGCACCTTAGCACCATGTAAGTCCTATGCTGGGTACTTAGTAGTGACAGTAAGGAAAAGAGAGTGACTGAGATATTTCTGTTCTCTGGTACAATAGAAAATTAAAATAAAAATAAAGTCTGGTGAAGAAAAATTTAAAGATTTTTTTTCCCACCAGAATTTATAAACAGAATTCCATTGGGAATTTTGAAAGGTAACTGCTAAAAAGAAAAAGTGATTTCATGAAGTGAAGGGCAACAGCTCTGTTCACCCATTGACTAGTAATGGAGGGGGCTTGTCTATGCGATGTAATCGCTAGGAGAACCCTGGGGGAGATGGGATTTCACTGTCTGAGAGAGCGAGCCAACTCTGCTCAGGGAAGAGGGTCTGACTGACACCAATGCAGTGTAAAAATGCAGATGATGCAGGCAAAGCACTTCATCAAATTCCAGAGCTGCGAATTAACCTTTACAAAATGAATGGCTTTTTCAGTACCAAATAAAAGCCCCAGTGAAACAGAAGAGGAAAATGCTGGAACCTTGCTCTAAATCTGCGTAAGATGGTGACCTTTGAATTCTAATTGCTTGCAGCTATCTTCATATGACGTTTGGCATTTTTTAACCTTGCACAAAGCAAACTAACAAATTTTTTAGGAAAAAAATGTTGAGGTTAATAAGCTCCTCATACCCCAACAAAACTAGTTTTCCTCTAGCAGAATAATATTAAAATAAAGAATAAGCTTTAGCTGTTTGACTTCTACCATGATGAAGAATTTTAATTGGTGAAGGTGCTGGATTATGAAAATGGTTTATTAAAAGGACATTCATTGCCATTCATTTTATTCTAGAGACCAGAGTTATGTGATTGGGTGAATTTACCAGTTTTCTGTCATAATTCAAGACCTAAACAAGATAAAACTAGGTACAATGAGATGCATTAGAGGGAGCAGTTAGAACAACAGGGTCTAAGGCTGAATATCCTACGTTGTACCAGTGTGGTTTTGGCTTGTCTGACTCTGTTTCCTGTTCACTAAAATAAAATGACAATATTTGTCTAAATTATCTCACAGGGTTGCCTGGGTGGAACAAACTGGATAGTGCTTGTTCAAATGCTTACAGCATTCACCACATTTAAGGAATTAAACTTAGATTAGCTTAGAATTCATGTTTTAGTAAAATAAGCACAGATGTAATTCCAGTTCTGTATTATATCTATGTGAAGTCTGGATTTCCTATCTGTTGCTCCTTTATAGCATGGGGATAATAATCACTATAATCTGGAGTTCTTGGCGAATATTAAAAGTGAGCCTAGCTCCTAGACCTATGTTTACCAAATAAATGTGTACAGATCCCATGATTGCTACTATTGTAAATGTGTACAGATCCCAAGGTTGTCTACTATTTTTTGTTGTATTCAGGTGTTCCTTGTAGTGCATGATCACGTGCTTAGAGCTTGCCTGCGGGAAAATCAAAATTATCAAGAAAAGATTCTGGAATGGGCAAGGTAAGTCAAACTGAAGGGATGGCACTGTGGGGTGGGGCTGGGTGGCTCTTCC
>PVKS010034913.1:0-20504 GCA_004027875.1 Aplodontia rufa
TATCAAATGGATGGAGATGGAAAGAATTATGCTTAGTGAAGTATCCCAATCTCAGAGACTCAAGGGCCAAATGGTTTTCTCTCATCTGTGGAAGCTAGAATACATGGGGAAGCAGTATGTTAGACGGCTAAGCTAATAATAACTTCAAATTGTAAGATTCTCAATGCAACGGGCGATGACTCCCTAGGATACTTGGAGGCGTAGAGAGGGGAATGGGGAGGGGGGAGGGTGTATGAAGAACTCCTAGGAGACTGGAGATTGGGAAGTTGGGGGAACCATCCCAGAAGCCGATGTCATTCCTCCATGAGCTACCCATTTAACGCATGAGTTCTTCTGGGGGAAACTGCAACAGGTAAAACCCAAGGTGGTCATTCATGTTTTGGCATTACCCCTAGATAACAAAGTATATATACATTGATTACTGTTGGTTTGATAATGTTTCCTCCTCAATTGTATCTTTATACACGTCTAACAAAAAAAAAAAAAAAAAAAAAAAAAAAAGAGAAGGTGGTGGCCCTGTGAGGGAGGTCAAGGACTGGGGACAGTTCAGCTCTGTCAAGAGGGTTGTTCATGTGGAATAGATGGACACTGATGTGCTTTTCAATGCTCGGGATTTATTACCTTAGAACTTCATCTTCCACACCTTAGACAGTTCTTATTAGCAAAGTAATTACAGACTGAACTCTTGAATCATTTGCAGCCATTTTTTTTATTCCAAACATGTATTTTTGTAAACCTGACATTCCCCAAACAGTGCAAGTGAACTAGAAGTGACTGCATAGACTTTAATAAATGTGACATTATAAGGAGGAACACCCTTTCCCACCAGAAATCCTCAAGAGAAATGTAAAGTTCTGTAAGAGCGTGGGTGCCTGCCATGCAATTAATCACTCTTAAAGCTTTTAAACTTATGCTGCCAGTCACGCCATGCACATTAGAATTAAAAACAAAACAAAATACCTTAACAGAGTCCGAAATCTAGATTGTTGTGCTATAAAATGTTGCACCATGTTGGGAAATTTGTTCCTTTATCCCTCCCATGTGCTGAAAAGCCAGAAGACATTCTGGAAGGTTCAATGTGGCCCTGTTGGCTCTGCATCCTCCGTTCAACTGTTCTGTTCCAGAAAATATTTTCCACTGCGTCTATCACTACCTTATGGATCAAACAAGACCAGCTCAAACTGCTTGTGGAACACTTCTGAAATAATTCTCACTTCCTGCTTCTGTCTACTAAAGGGCCATTTCTCCCACTTGGCAAAATGTTTCGCTGGGGATTGAACCAGGTCCTTGTGCATGTGTACTCTGCAACCAAGTTACATCCTTATTCCCTTCCCCCAAATGACAATTCTTCATAGCACCTCTAAATTTGGGGAAGCTGGAATCAGGGAACCAGGCCTGTTTCACCAGGTGCACATTTCATAGGTAATCAGGCATAACTGCATTCACCTGGCCATAATGCTCTAGCTAAAAATAAGAGTCTTGAAGAACCTTTGAAAACCCACCAGGTTGGGGCTCAGCAGGTAGCACAGTGCCTGGGTCCTGGGGTGCTGTGCATGGAAGACAGGCCCCAGGTATTTCAGGAGTGCTCCAGCTTTTCTGTTTCTTGCCTTTGCCCCTAGCCTGCAGGCTGCACAGTAGTTGGTGGAGCAGAACTTCCTAAAAGTCTGCCAAATCTCTGAACACTGGTGGTGCTGACAGAGCTTTCTTGAGGCACTGCCCAAGGAAACTTCAGTGGCAATGACTCTAGATGTGCCTGTCTGTCACCACAAAGCCGTGGACATTGCTCCCTCCTGCTAGTGTCCCCTTGCAGATGAACTTCACCGTTTCTTCTTGGTGACAGTTGCAAGGCTCACTTTCAGTCTATATAAATTTTTTTTTTTTTTTGCTGGGCTGAGGACCGAACTCGGGGCCTTGCGCATGCTAGGCAAGCGCTCTGCCACTAAGCTAAATTCCCAACCCCCAGTCTATATAAATTGAACATAAGGGAATCATTTTTGGAAAAGGAGAATTATTTTATCAAATTTCTCTGAAGGTTCTTTTTCATATTTAAAAAAAGCAGATCGGTCCTTCAACAGCTGATTAAAACCATAATAAACACACAACTAAAAGCTGAAACAGACTGAAATAATGGTACCCAAAAGAATATGCTAGGAGACCACAGTGAACCCATAGAAACAAGAAGGATGGAATGGGGTAAGATGTGGGATTTTGAGAGCATTATCAGAGAGGTAAACAGACACTGGCCAGCCCTGTCTGCTGCCCTACCCCTGGATTAAGGAGAGCTTCGGGGCTGGGATGGTGCACTGCCCATGCGCAGGCCACTCCAACATGTTAGACTTCTTGCTCTATCACTGTGCTAAATGGCTACCTCCTGGTCCCTGTAGCCCCACCTGCCACTGGGCATGATCCCACAAAGGCACCATCCTTCTCCAGATGGCTTCCAGTATTTGCTCCTGGTGATATCAAGTATAGCCTCTTACAATCTGCCTTATGGAGTTCTTAGTGACCTCCTGGGTACATAACCACTCAAGTGTCTACTTATTCAGAATCAAGCAGCAGCAAATGGACTTCCCCAAATGGCCTTCGCCTCCTTGCTGGCAGAACTGGGGGCCTTGTGAGTCATCCTTCTACAGGAAGCAGGCTAGTGGCAATAAATGCAGTTGACCAAAGATGCTGATCGAGCTGTCCTGGGTTTACCACCTAAGAATCATAAATGATTTACTAAAGGAAAACACAGCAAAGCCAACAAGAGTCCGCCATAGGAAAGTTGCAAATGGACTCTTACAAACGAATCCACACTCTACATGCCTGCGGTATTCTCTGGGGACCCTCTGGCAGTTTGACACACAGCAGGAGACCCATATGCGGCCCCTGAAGAAGTGACTAACCCCCACCCAGGACTGCTTTTCATATTGCTTTTGATAGAACTCACAGAGTGAGAGAACTGGCTTCTTTGCCTGATTCTGCCCTGATCCTTCACCACCATTCCACAGTTAGAAGCAATATCCCTGACATCTAGGATCAGCTTAGCTCATGGCTTTTGCTGTCTGTTCTGAGTTTCAGCAGGAAGAGAAGCATGACATTATCTTCCTGTACCACAGTTGCTACAAGAATAAAAAGAAACCAAAAGACACATGCTCCATGCCAGGTTTGCACCTGCCGAGCACCCTCATAATTTTGTCAAAACTTTAGATATGTTTGCAAGTATTATCCAAGAACTGTATAAAAATGTGTATTAGAAAACTTGTGGTGTTGGAGCGCTTGCCTGGCATGTGCAAGTACACAGGTTCAAACCCCAGCACCCACGTACACAACTAAGTGTCACAGCAACAAAAGCCGTGTGAAAAACTCAATAAAAATTGATTCTGTCTTTCTCTATCCTTCTCTCTTAAAAAAAAAAAAACAATAAAAAACTCCTGAAGTTGTATTTTCAACAGGGTTCAGAAACATCCAACATGTTAGCGTCCAGTAAACAAGGTCTTATAAGAAATCTTCATCTCATATACCGCTTCATTCCCAGTTGATGCCATCTGAATGCAGATGGGCTTTAGCAGGCTGTAATAAGGCACTGAGACCCTCTGTCAGAGCCTCTGCTTGGCCCCATGCTTTCTGTCTTGTTAGACAGTCATTCAGCAGTAGGGACAGTGGCCATTGCTACTTCCAGCTATGGAGAGTTTGCCAGGAGCCAGGTGCAATGCTCAGCATGCTACACCCAGCATCTCATTGCCCTTTTAGAAAATCCCACTGCACTCAGAACCGGGCAGCACAGTGCATCTGACACCAAATGTTGTCAAATAGATGGCTTGAATCCTGAAGGCCGGAACAGCATTCACTCATGTGGCGGGTGGGGCACACCAGCACTCTGCTCAGATCTTTTTGCAACATTCCTGTCTTCCCAGGTTGGGGTGCACCTGCAGCTCTTCATGGAGGACAGAGCCATATTTCCCCCCGCCCAGGGCTGTGGACAAACCAAAGCCCATCTAGCTTGTCTGAGGCATAACTTACCCTGAAATGGCTCCTTTGCCTGGCCTCCTCCCTTACTGGTATCCGCCCTCCTGCCCTCTTAACACTTCCTTAATAAATTGCTTACAAATGAATTCTTTTTTTTTTTTTTGTGGTCTGCTTCTTGGGAATCCCACCTAAAATACTTAAATAATAGCAATTTTAAAAGGACAGTCGAATGTCATCTCTAAGAAGGAATCTGCAATCAGCCTGAGTTGGGACAGCAAGAGTGGCAGGAAAGAGACCTCTGAACTAAAATGACCACGGAAAGTCAATGCCTCACTTTCAGAATCAAGTCTTTGTTGGGGGGGAGGCACCGATGGAGTCCTGGTGGTTGAGAACTCTGGTGCATGGTGTCCAGGAGGATATGCCACCTTGAGGTTTACCAGATGACCAACTGGCACTGTTCCAAGCTTTCATCTGTCAATTCGAGCAGGAGAGGGAGCTGTCTGCTGCATAGGGGTGATGCGGAGCAGACTTGCTGCTAGGAATCAGGTTTTCCATCCAAATTCCTGTTGGGAATCTTCCATTGAAAGGTACAGATGAAAAAGCACTTATAGTTCTTTAGCACATGACTCCAAAACTTGACTTCAGGCAATAAAGATGAGAAGTATCTTGGGGGTCTTGCCACATCCACAGTTTCTATGTGGCTCTGATAGCTTGGTGGATTTGATTCATGAGGTTTCTTCAGCTTATTGTATCTGAGAGTGTTTTTTTTTAACAGCAAGTTCCAAAGTACAATATGATTTTTGTCCTTTAAATTTTGTATATAAGTACATATACTTCCAAGATTTCAGGCCAGATATCAGTGCTTGAGTGAATTATATAACTATTTAATAGAAATAATAAAACATTGATACAAATATAAAGACATAATCAGTATAAAAAGCTTAGATTTATAAAAATACTTTTAGGTAACAGTTTTCCCCTGAGGGTTGACCACGCATGTTGCATCCATAAATATTGCTCGGCTCTGTAGCTCATTTCCAAAGTTCAGAGTTCATCTTCAGAAGGAAGTGGTGGTGGCTCCAGTCATGTGACCTGGCTGAAGTGGCTGCCTGGGCCTGGCACCTGGGCTTGACACAATGAGGAAGAGAACAGCATCAGTGGGGCCTCCGAAAAATCTGGAGAAGATTTCTTTTCTTCCAAATATGGAAGATACAAAGATCAAGGATGATAGGCTAGTGATTGGGTCACGTGACGGGTGTGGCAGGTCACTGGTTTTTCTGGACCCAGTCCCAACTGTCTTCATTCTCTTTCCGGTTCTTCTCAGCTTCAATAATTTCTTTGTACCTTCTGCGAAAGAAGCCCATCTGAAAGGCAGAAAGAGGAGGAGCTAGGTTAGTAACGCTGGTGGATTGGCGATCTCGACTCCAAGGCATCCTGGCCTACGAGCAGGCGTGACGGACCCTCATAGGCCTAGGAAGGCTTGAGAACTTCTCAGATGAGATGGATTTTAGAAAACACACCGGCAAGAGAAACACGTAAAGACATTTTTGAAAATACAAAGACATTCTGCAAGCTATCTTGTGGCAAGCGGTTTGCTGCTTCTAAAACGCTTTTGGTCTACTGTTTCCCAAACTGGGTGCTGGGAAGTACTATTCAGAGTTATTCTTAGGTGTTTGGGAGTTCAAAAAAGTTTGATGGTCAAAGACGTTTTGGAAATTCTGCATTCTTTCTTTTGGAGATTTGTAATGTACAGTAGAAGAGCAAAGGACCCTATAACTCTGTTAGGAAAGAAACCTAACATTTCCTCAGCTTATTTGATTCTTGATAACTTATTAATATCCTGAGAGGCATTAGCTATGGGTCAACAATTAGAACAATGCTCTGATATGATAGACTTTTTAAAGCATCTGCAGATCTGCATTCTACCTTGCCGTCATCCATATTTTTCTCTCATGCCTGTGGAATTCCTGGGGTCTGTGCAGCAGAGTCATCAGTGTGGACCCCCAGGAGCTGATTCTGGGTGGCAGCTTCCTGTTGCTTCCTTCTGAAAAGACTGCCATCTCCTCTGATGCTGCATTTGGTCATGGCTTTTCACATATGCTAAGACAGTTTACAGTGTTCCGCCAATCATCAGTATTTAAGCAACGATTTGTAGACTAAAGCTCACCTTTTCTCCCAAGCCCAGGGAGAACTGCCATCTCTTATCCTTTGCTTTCCAGCATTAGAGGCCTCTGTTCCTGAGGTCAGACATCCCTCTTCACGTCTGCCCTTAACCATCACTCACTGTAGGGGATGCACAAACACCCCAGCTCCCTCTATCCAGGATGGGGAGAACCCTCATAGGCATCTTCTGCAGATTTTCCCAGGGGAGCTGGCCTGCAGTGGTAACCAGCTCAATAGCACAAGTTTGTTGCTTCCTTCCTGACTCTGTCTCACTTCCCTGCTCCCCAAGTGTTTTCTGAGCTCATCCCAAAGTAAATGAGATGCATTCAAGTCCTTGTTTCAATTCTCTTGAATAAGGGAATTCAAACAGTGGCACACACTGGACCTGTTTCTGGTAGGCCCACTGGCCCACAGGTTTGTGGCACCACAGTATCAGTAGCTGGTAATTCTCAGTCATATTTGAAAACTCTCGAGGCAAGCTATCGCTGCAGTTGGCTGCCAACAGTGAGTGCAAATAAAAAGCCTGCCCTAAACAAATCACGCAGTAAACCCAGTTCTCACAGGCACATCTAGCATGCTGGCTATGTGTGTGTTTGTCCTCCAGCTTCTTCCCTAGGAGCCACGCATTCAAGGAAACATTCATAGTCACTGTATTAGCTCATTTTAATTGCTATAACAAAATACTTGAGACTGGGTACATTATAAAGAAAAGAGGTTTATTTAGCTCACTGTTTTGGAGGCTGAGAATCTGAGAGAGCACAGAACCACTGTTCAGCCTCTGATGAGGGCTTCAAGGTAGATAGTATCATGGTGGGAGCCCATGCAAGGGGTAGAGATCATATGCCAAGAAAGGAAGCCAGAGAGTGAGTAGCGATCCAGCTTATTCTTTTACAACAACCTTCTCATGATAACTAAGAGGTATCCTACAGGAACTACAATAATTCCTTCCAACAGGAGCACCCCCACTGACCCAATCACACATTAGGCTCCTCAAGTCCCTATCCCTCTCAACACTGCTACACTGGGGACCAAGCTTCCAACACATGAACCCATGGGAACTCACAGCGTAAACCAAATTCACAGTTTGGACAGCTGCAAGTTCCCTCAAAGTAGGGGAAGCAGGTGGAGATCAGGAATAGTCAGGCAGCAGCACCATCTCCCGGCCCTCCAGGAGGGATGCTATTGGCCTAAATATGAGAACTGCCGAGAGAGCTGCCAGGTACTTCCAACATCCTCAAAGGAACCCTGAGCATAGGCTTCGAGTGCAGTTGACAAGGCAGCACAGTTGGAAGGACTGGGGAAGGTGTGGACAAAGCTTTCTTAGAATACCTGGCCAGAGGCCCATGCACTCAGCTTCAATCTTGAGGCCACTTCTGTAAAGAGACACTCATCCTAAGGGGTTCTTCCCAGCTAAGAGCACATCTGTCAGAACCCCACCCTCGGATGTCCCCACACATACACTTTTCTCTCCTTAAACCTCCACTGTCTTCTCCCCTCTGCAGGGCATGAGGAAAGAAGACTTGATCTGAATATTCTGGATAATTAGTAAAGGTCATTGTCACACCCAAAAGACCAGAAAAGCAGAACAAGATGCAGTGGGAAGAAGGAAAGGTCTAAGAAGCCACTGCTTGAAATAAACTTTAGAGATGAACACGTGGCTGGCTGGGCATCCCCTGTGCTGAGGAGAGTAAACTCATGAAACTGAGGCTGGATGTAACAGGGAAACACGGGCCTTTCGCTCACACCACTGGCTGCTGATGGTGTAAGGTCTCAATCCCAGCTGGCTTGGTTGAACATCCCTACTGCCGCATGAATCGAGCCAAACTGCCATCGTCTGGTCCTGTGTTAGCATCTGCATTTGTCTTAGGACTCCTCAAGGGCAGGACCTGTGCCTTTTATCCCCATGTCTTAGCTTTATGCTATATTTGGTACCAGTGATAAGTTGCAAAAATGCCCACAATCCTTCATTCCCTGGTGTCTCTGCCCTTGACCATGTGACTGCAGCAAGTTTCACGATTGGAGTTTATTTTCCCAGCCTTGAATCTCCACCCAGGCTTTCTGACAGTCAGATGTGAGGGAGGTGACACTGTATCTGTCCACACTACAGTGCCAAGGGACCTTGCATACTTTCAGTTACTTTCTCAGAACCCTTCCTGTCTCCATGCAAACAAAGGGGTCCAGCCTCTTGAAAGATGAGAGACCCCCAGCCGAGGCCCTGCCAGACCACTCAACCTCCAATAGCCGGCACATGGGAATCCAGCAGAGACCGAAGAACTGCCCAGTTGAGCTGGGTCCAGACTGCCACCCAAAGGAACTGTGAGCTACGTAGACAGCTGTTGCTCTCAAGTCACTGGACTTTGGGGGACTGGTTAAGGAGCACAAGTTAGCTGGTACAGAACTTGGATATTGGGCTAGAGATGTGGCTCAGGGCTAGAGCACTGCCCTAGCATGGACAAAGTCCTGGGTTCAATCCCCAGCACTGCCCTCCCCCAAAACCCCCCAAAATAGAACTCGGTTATTTGTTGGTTGACCCACTCAATTAATCAGAGGATTCTAGATATAAAGGGCATCAGTGTGCCTTGTCCCGCAGAAACAGACTTGACTTGTTCATCTCCAAGAAGGAAAAACATCGGTTCACTTCTCCTAGCTATTGCTAGAGTAAGGGTCTGGTATAGTTAAAATGAAATTTATTATGAAATGTTCATACACCCGACATAGTTCGGTTACTTTCATTCACCAAGTGAGCATTTAGAGGACCTAGCTGGTCTAACTAGTTCTCACTTACACTCTCATGTGCTCATGCTTGCCTCCCTCCCTTGCCTTCCTTCCTTCCCCCGAGGGCTGGGTATTGAAGCCACAGCCTGGCATGCTGGACTTGTGCTCGTGTTTTATGGGTGTTGTCCTTGGTAGCAATACAGTGGAGGCTCCGTCATCTCTTGCAGGCATCCAGAGGCAGGCTCTCTTCTCTCAGCGGAGCGGGGTATTCAGGTCTACCCCAACTGGCAGAACCTACCCAGTTGCTCTCAGAAACAGCCTTGCATGAGGATGTGGGAGGAAATGTACACTCATTCACTGTTGGTGGAACTGCACGTTAGTGCAAGCACTCTGCAAAGCAGTGTGGAGATTCCTTCAAAGACTAGGAATGGAACCACTGTATGACCTAGCTATCCTACTCCTTGGTATTTATCCAAAAGAACTAGAATCCTCATGCTATAGGGATACAGCCACATCAACGTTGATAGCGGTGCAATTCACAATTGCCAAGTTACGGAACCAGCCTAGGTGCCTGTCAATAGATGAGCGGATAAAGGAAATGCAGTACATAAACACACAGCGGTGTTTTACTCAGCCACAAAGAAGAATGAAGTCAAGTCACTTGCTAGTAAATGAATGGGACTGGAGAATACCGTGCTAAGTGAAATAAGCCAGACTCAGAAAATCAAGGGTTGAATGTTTTCTCTCAAATGCAGAAGCTAGAGAGAAATAAGGAATTAAAAAAAAGAGGGGGATCTCATGGAAACAGAAAGAGATCTGTGGAGTAGATGGGAAAGGGGAGGACCAGTGGAATGAAATTAACCAAACTATGTCAGGTGTGTGAACATTTCATAATGAATTTCATATTTAACTATAATGCACCAATTTATTAAAAAAAATAATAAAACCAGAAACAGCCTGGGAAGCTGCACACCCCACTCTAGCACTGTAGGGTCTCAAGAGTCCTATTCCAAACACAACCTGCACGTAGCCTCTTGGATGGGAGGTTGCTGCTGTCACTGATGCACATCTGTCTTCTTTGGAATCCAAACAGCATTCCTCAAAACAACACACTCGCGTGGGTAGTGCGGCTCAGAAGTACAGCTGTGCGCTGCATACGCAGGGTGGGTGCCATTCATGACACAGATGTATACATTTGTTTTAACTATGTCCCAACAGATGGCAGTAGAGTGTCTTCTTATTCTAACAAAATCAGTAGATGTCCTCATTTTTCTGACAGATGGAAATAAAGAGTCTTGAAGAAGGGGCTGCTATTGAGTAGCTGACACAGGTAGTGGTGGCCCTATCAAATTAACATTGTTTTCTATGTGATAAAACCAATTCTATTTCAGAAAAGGAGCATGTCATCCGTGTGCTTTGGTTTAGAGCTGGTTTTGGCTTTGATACAGAGCCCATTGTCAGCACTGGATCCCCAGACAATGGTCATCCCAGGCCTACCTGGTGCCATAAGGGCCTACTCAGAAGAGATGGATGAAAGAAATGTGACAAAGGATCCCAGAGACCTGATTACTACACAAGCTCCAGCTAAACGCCCTGTGCCATGGGAAAGGTCATTTTCTGAATGAGTCCCAGTGTCTTTGATTCTGCCCCAGAGATCAAGGACATCCTTGAACCTCTTCCAGCCCTGAAACAGGATGACAGCTCTTTCTCTGGCCCCCAAAGAAAATTCAGGGTTTCCAATTGTAGGCTACATAACTATGTACCCAGGATGCACAGAAGTGGCAGACAAGGTACAGAGTTCTTGACCAGTATCAATGTTCTCAAAGATTTTTAGAAAATTGAAATTTCAGTTTTAAAAAGAAACAAGTAAAACATAGTTTAATAATATTTTACATAATTATGAAGACTTTGAATTAACAAAACACATGCAGTTATATTCATTAACTTTTAAGGGCTGAATTATGGGGTTTTAATCTCAACTCTACCGATGAGGAAAGTAGGCAAACTTGGAGCTGAAGCTCTTGATCAGACGTCAGCGTCAGAGTGAGGCTGTACTAAGTTGACGACTCTTAGATAACTGAGAATTTCATTGAGAATGGAGAAAATACCAATCCTTTTGTTAAAAAAGTCAAAGTGAACACCCATGAGAACAAGGCACCTAAAGCAATTTGCAAGAACCAGGGAGAGCTCTAAATTCCCTATAGGTGTAATATTGCGATCATCTGGTTTCAATAAACACAAACCAACAAATGAAGAACAGATCCTCCCACCCAGCACTTTCTAATAAAATATCAATTAACAATGGGGCAGTAGAAAACTCAACTTAGCAAGGTTTCGTCATCCCTTGAGAAACATCAAAGATAGTTCTGGCTGGAGGCAGTGGTGCACAGCTGTAATCCCCGAGACTCTGGAGGCTGAAGTAGGAAGATTGCAAATTCAAGGCCAGCCTCAGCAACTAAGAAACTTAGGGAGACCCTGCCTCAAAATAAAGGAATGGGGATGTAGCTCAGATGTATAGTGCCCCTGGGTTCAATCCCCAGTACAAAAAAAAAAATAAAAATAAAAATAGGACTCTGAATTTGATGATCTAACAAGTATTTTTCCTGCATAAGAGACACTTGTTCTAAATCAGTAACTCGATCCACATGCCAGAGGAGGCCCACAAGACCTTTCAATCTGTCATGGTTTCTCACAGCTACTGCACAGCCATTCCTATATATTCCAGTAGTCAAACCCCAAAGTTGAGGATTTGAGAAAGGAGATCAGTTCACCCATGAGGCACATCTGAGCAGAAATTCTGCCTCCTTCCTTTCCCTTAGCCATCTTCACATCATAAAAATACACAAACTGGCTCATGAAATATAGATAGTTCCTAAGGATCATAATCAAGAGCGTTCTCTGATAAGCTCTGAGAGCCCAAATCTTGAAAGGAGACACGAAAATGAGATACTATGTTTACAAGTAGGAGAAAAAAAAAAAACTGCTGTTAGTAGAGAGATGCATGAAGTGTTTTCTTTTTTAAAAATCGTCAACCTGCTTTATTGAGGCATGACTGACAATTTTTAAAGTGTAAAACGTGATGTTTTGATACATGCATGCATTTGGCAATAATTACTATAATCAAGATAATTAATATACCCATCACCTCATAGAGGAACCATTTTCATGTGTTTGGTGAGAAAACGTTAGTTCTACTCTTGTAACCAATTTTAAGTACCCATATATGAATTAGCATCTTTTACATTGATGTATGGACATATTATACAGCAGAAAGAATTGTAAGATTCTTAACAATTAAGTTGAATCAAGAGTTGATGAGATTTCACTTCCATGGGCCTCCCTCAGCATACATGCCCACTCCTGTTAGCATTCATGGGTTTTTGGGAGCAAACATTGAGAAGTGCTGGGTAAATCTGTTCTTGCTGAGCCTACACCAAGGCTGCCATGAAATGATTAATGAGGAGTTTAGGTTGTACCCACAGCAGTCCCACACTCACTTTCCATTCAGTGCAGTCAATGGTTTCCTGAACTTTTTCTGGAACCTTCTAGGGCTTGTTCTGCTGCTCGAGGGGCAAGACGCTCTATTTATAATTGTTTTGTTTGTAGCAGAAGAAACAGAAACCATAGAGGAGGAGTCTCAAGCCAAGCTTTGCTTTCTGGTTTTGCATGTGTGCTGCTCCTAACAGGGGCCTGCAGCCTGAAGAGCAGCTTCCTGAAACCTCCTGACAGGCTTACACAATTTTGTGATATACTTTTGTATTAAAAACCTGCCAGAAAAACTCCTGAGGCAAAGGCAGATTCCCCCTGAATAGCCCTGATGAAAGGTGCTGCATGAGGCAGGAGGCCTAGGAGATGCAGCCTGAAGGGGTCCTGGGGGTGCTGGCCATGGGGCAGGAGCTTCTTCCTTCCCAGCCCACTCTGGGTGAGGACAGGAACACAACTACAGGACATCTGGTGTTTTGGGGAACCCCTCCCCCGCTGGCCTCTGGGTTGCTTCTGGGCAGCTATTCCAGGGATCCTGCATTAGCCCTTCTTTGGACTCATTCAGGGCCTCATGTTTACAGGTCCCTTCAGTGACTCGACTATTTACACAGAATGTCTCTGTCTAGAGATGTCCACAACGTGACATTAGAACAATATTTACTTCCACACATAAACAAGACCCCACGGAAAGCCTTTGGCACATGGTTTTAATTGAGGCAGTGTGAGTGTGTGTGCGCACATGTGGTTTCTCTCCGGGCCAAGGATGGGTTTTCACATGCTGGTCCGGAGGTAAGGTGATAACCTCAGTGACCCGTGGAGAGGTCATCAAGCTGTACGCACTCGCTGGGCCATTCTACAGAGGCAGTTTTCTAAGGGCTTCTTTTTGAGGTCAGAAGCGATGCTGTCAAATACAGACCATGAGCCCGAAGAAAGCCCTAATACAGCAGGCGCTTGGACCAACCCAGCCTGCAGAGAGTGGAGACAGCTTGCCTACTGCCACTTAAGAAGCAGGCCCTGGCCTTTGGGGAAAAGGCCGGCCACAGAACTGGCAGAGCAATGGCACTTGGCTCTGTTGCAAGCCATCTTGGTTTGCAAAAGGGTCAGGCAATGGTGGAAGATTTTTCCTTCCCAGAGTCGGGGCAAATTGCCAACAAGCAGGGACAGGAGGAAAGAGTAGATAGAGGAACAGAGGAGGAAGCAAAGGGGGCAGAAGGGAGCATCTTTGTTCTAAAGGATTCCCTGTCCCCCAGCATCTCTTTGTTCTCTTTCCATAGGGCTCAGCTGGCTGGTGCAATGAGTTAAAGGCATTTCTTAAAGGTGCACATAACACACAAGGTTCTGTCTGCTGTGCCTTTGAGCAATTAGACTTTCTCCTCATAAAAAGGTCTTCATGAAGAGGCTTGAGGCCCAGGCATCTTCAAACCTAGTCAGGAGCTGAAGGGAAGGCTCATCTGGATTTTTCTCCCTTAAGAGTTTCACATTTCAAAGTTTTCTTCCTGCGTGGTGGTTTGGCAGGCTACAAAATCCTTGCACACAAAATTTAAATTATGGCTCCTAGTGTCTGCTAACATCTTGGCTTTGGGAAGGCTGATTAGGATCCATTTCAGTATCTGAAGAATGGTCTGGTTAGCTTGGGGCCCCACTGTGGATTTTGTGTGGAAGCCAGAGATAGTGGACACCAAGCATGAGAGAGTGCCTGAGATACCAGCTGGGGGCCTTCTAGAAGGTCCCAGGGGAGACACAGAGGCAGAGGCGAGAGAGGGCTGCCTGTCTGAGTGCTCTGGAGTTCGGCTCTGAAGAAGGCATTTGCTGACTCCGGGGTTTCTGCTATAGATAAACAGGCCTATGGTGTACACGTAGGATGGGCCAGAAGCTGCTGTCCCAGGCCAATTCCTGCTCACCCCCAGGGCTCTGCTTAGCCACCATCTCTATTCACTAAACTGCCTCTCTCAGAGGTTTTTAAGATTATACGAAGGCTCTGCTGTTTATCTCAGTCCCCTTGCCCAGGGCCTGCTACCTGGCAGGGGCCTCGTACTGTCTGCTGAATGAAGGCACAGGCCAGCTTATGAGCATTAAATGTGCAAACCTGCAGGTCCACATGTTCTCCGAGTGCAGCAGCACAGCCGGGTTGCTTCACTTAGCGTTGGTACCACAGCAGGATTCATGTTTATGCCACACACTTCTGGAACAACCCCTTTTGGCTGCTTGTGAGGTCGAGGCTATGGCAAGCAACCACGGGTAGTCATGTTAAGAGCTACTCTAAGGGAAATTCAAGAGGTATGCCTCATCAAGGGAAGAGGACTTGAATGGGGCCACCTTTCTTCACATGCCCTCAGTGTGACAACTGGCTTCCCCTTGAAAGGAGTGGAGAGAATTTCATATGCAATATGGTAATAAGCCGGAATCACCAGACCACCCACACAAGTCAAATCCTGGGATGGACTTGAGCCCCATTAAGGGACAGGTTTCTGTGCACGGCACTGCACATGATGCTGGATCTCTCCTCACTGCCCACAGTGCGTCATCCTCAGACAAGGAATCTGAGTTGGTGAGAGGTCTATGGCTGAAGTTTTAGGAACATGCAACTGTTTAAAACAACCTTTTCAACCTCTTATAAAATCTAAAGTCTATATAATATGGTCAGCCCTTTAAGAAACATTTTTTCTAACCAACCCCCTCTGCCCAGCCCCTTAGTACCTTACAGCTGTCCCTGAACACTCCCTGCACTCTGATAGGAATGCTGCACCAAGGTTTGCTCTTTCCTTACCCTCTGCCCAAAGGAGTTTGACTGTGACTATCTCTGACACTATGGAAGGGAGGTGATGGTTCATCGACTTAAAATCAGAATAAAAGTGATGTTAGGTGAATCTTCCCTAATGATAATGACTGAAAGAGAAGAGGAAGATTTTGTCCCCACAGAAAAACATGGCCACAAAGCCTTCACCACTCCTCCCATTGAGAAGCAGGGTCACTTCCCACTCCCTTGACTGGGCAGGCACGTGACTGCTTTGGCCAACGGAGCACAGCAGGATGACACTGGGTCTGCTCCAGGCTGGCATGTAGAGAATGGGTGGCTTCACCGAGGCTATCTTGGGAGCTCAGTCACCATGTAAAACATCAGAGGACTCTGCTGGGAGGACCACCTGGAAGGACCCTGAGGTGAGTGGAGAGGGAGAAGGGCTTGACCACACTTAGCCTTCCACTGACCCCACCAAAGTGTTAGGCACATGAGGAAAGCTGTCTTCGACTTTGAGCCCATCTCCGCCACTGGTAAGTTCCATTAAGAGACCCCACTCAGTGCCACATGGAGAAGACTCACCTGCCAAACCCTTCCTGTATCCCTGGCCTATACATTTGTAAGACGTGACATCAATTTGGGGACAGCTTGCTATGCAGCATTACTAACTTGTATGACATAAATGCTTGCATTCAGGCAGCAGTCCCGCTGCCAGCCACACTGTCCTGCTGGAGTGAGCACCTCCGAAGGATGTATCTAGTTTCTGTCTTTCCTAAGAGATACCCTTGACCCCCACCACCCACAGCTGCTATCCTGCTCCTTTCTCGCACTCCAGCCTGAGCAGGCTGGGTTCCTGGGATACGCACAACCCAAACTGGGTTGTCAACTCGTACCTCCAGCCGCAGTTGACAGAAGTGGACCATGACTCAACCTGAGCCAGAAAGATCCTCTCTCCTGGACATGTGGATCTGGGAATCAGAAATGGCTGACTCTTCCCTGTCTGTGGTCAGGAGCTGCTGAGATGTAGATCGGGAGGGGTGGAGGCAACCATATTGTAGTGTGTGTGGGGAGCGTAGGGAGAGCCAGTGTGTTCTGGGGAAGCATGATCTAGGTGTGCAGAGGAGAGGTGAGGGGCTTGCAGAGAAAGGCAAAAGCAGGAGGGCAGCTGCTGGCTACCAAGGTGTGTGGACTTTCCCCGGTTTGTATGTACACTTCCTTGAGAATCTGCATTGCTCCAGCATCCTTAGCATCCTCTCTCTTGCTTAAGTAGCTGTGAATGGATCTCTGGGTTTTTTGTTTTGTTTTGTTTGCAACTGGAAAAAATGGCCTCCAATGCCTGAGGTCAGGAAGAATGTTCAGCCCCGGAAACTGAAGAGTAAGCTGTGTAGGCACCACTGTGAGATGACAGCAATGATCTTTTGTTGGCCCTCCGTCTGCAGGGAAGGGGTGGTGACAATGGGGAGTAAGTCAAATCAAGCTCAGTCCAGGGTCCTGGTCTCCTGTAGCCACCACACAATCAGGAAGAGCACCTCCAAACTTATCCTCTTCCAAAAGACCTTTCAGTCCTACCCCTGTCACTGAGGGCGATCGTTCATTGCCTGAGCTAAACACAGGGACAGGCTGCTATCTCTCAAGTCCAACTCATCACCGAACACTGCTTGTTCTCCCTCATGGTGGTGCCCTCCCCCGTCACCGTCACAGATCTCCATTGTGATTGATCTAGTCATATCACTACTCTGCTTACAGACGTCTACTTTGTCCTGGTCAGAGGGGCCTGTACGATTAGTAGATGGTCTTACCACAGGTCACCAAGTACCTTTCACGACACAGCTTACAAGCTGCTCCCCACACACCCTGCTCAATTTTTTACCTCCTCTTGCCTTTACATGGAATATCCATCTGACCCTGCCTGTCTGTAAAACTCAAGCCAAACCAAGTTCAGACTCAAAGGATAGCTCATTGTGAAGAGCCTTCTGACCTCTGTTGGGGGCTTCTATGTGCTAAGTACAGTGTGAAGCACTTCCTTGCAGAACTTCCACATGCCACACCAGATGAGAGGGTCTCCTGCTTGCAGAGAAGGAACCTGACGGTCATGGAGGGTAAGTGGTGCTCCCAGGCTCAGGGCTAGCACAAGCAAGAGGCAGGACTGTGGTGCAAAACAGCCAGCCCACGAGGCCACCGCTTCCCATCCATGGCACTGTTCTATGTGGCCATTCATGGTGGTAGTGAGGGGCGTCACGGCACCTCCTCCATCTCCAGACACAGCAGTTGCCACCCTCCGTTGTATTCCTTTACCTGGGAGGGTTCAAGGGCAGGATGGGGCTTGTCCAGTGTTTAAGTCAGAGCCAGTGTTCAAAGAGCACGGATTTAAATGAAACACTGCTCTCTGGCAAGTGGCAGAGCTGTCTGACCATACAGACTCATCTGACTGCTTCCTCAAAGCTTTCCTTCGCCCCCTGAGCTGTGCAAGACCTTGTCAGAGTTAGGACACATAGGGTGACCCCGGATTGCAGTGACCCTGCTCTTAATCCAAGTCTGACTCAGAGGGTGATGTCTGGCTCCTCAGCTCCTGGCTGTCTGGATCCCACTCAGCCAAGTGATCTCAGAGTTGTGGTCACATTTTGACAGAGATCTCCTGCAATTACTCTTTCTTAAGCAAACATGATAAGAACAAAGGAAAGCAGGCAGGACAGCATGCGCAGGAGATGGGACACCCCTGAGTGACAGCGCATGCATCCCCATGACGTTCCCTGCTCTGTGTCCCTGTCTGATCCCACACACCCAGACATAGAGGAGAAAAGCACTTCCTCTCATTTCAAGAACAGAAGCAAGTCACACACACACACACACACACACACACTCTCACACTCTCTCTCTCTCTCTCTCACACACACACACACACACCACACTCACTCATTCACCGTTCAGCAGGAAGTCTGTCTCTGCAGATTCCAAACACTGAGCAGGCTTTGTTCTCCACCGCAGACCAGAGGCCCTCCCACCAGGAAGGAGTTGGAGTTGAGAAAGGGAGAATTAAGAATCCATGTGGCAAAGCAGATTAAATAAACAACCAATTGGCGGATTAAAACAAACAGGTAACAACATTCACAGTTGGCAAGTATGCAGAAAAATGGACACTTCAGAGACACAGCTTACGGTAGGGAGTCAGCATAACCTTTCTAGAGCGCAACTGGCAAAAATGAAATAAAAAGGCACAGTGATTCCATTTACGGAGTTTCATTCCAAGGACATAACAAAGGATTTGTGTAAATATTTGGCTCCAGAGTTATTCACTGTTAAAGGAAGTGTGCAACAGGGAGCCACCAATCCAGCACCAAGGGACCAGATGAATAAATAGCGATCACTCTGAAGCTTTAAGATGTAGCTGGAAATGAGCTCTTCACAACATAAAGATGCTGTGACAGATGCTCACAGTATTGTCTTCAGGGGATAACAGGTTGCAGAATAGCACAAGGGATGGCTGAAAGCATCCCCTGGAACACAGGTAAACTTATTTTTGAGTAATGTATTTAAAATTTCTTGCACCTCCAGACACCTTTTCAGGTGAAACAACTCTATTTTTAAAGCTATGGACCTGGGGCTGGAGCGGTGGTGGCTCAGCAGTTTTGGCACCTGCCTTGCATGCATGAGGACGCGGATTCAAACCCCAGCACCATGTCCATAACAAAGTGCCAGAACAATGAAAGCCACATGAAAAAACTAAATAAAATTGATTCTTTCTCTCTCACCATCCCATTTTCTTTAAAATAAAGCAAGCAAGCAAGCTATGGATCTGATCGCTAATCTGAGAAAAATACAATACAAACATTATTTCCTCCTTGTATTTCTAGACTTTTTGACTACACTTATGAAATATATTTATTACACTTCTTCCAGATTTATAATTAATCTCATTGCTCTAAATTTGGAAATATTTCACCTGAAAATATGAGTATGCTACTGGAAAATTTAACTAACACACTATTCAAAACTAAGTTGTTCCTATGAGAACGCCTGGTCTATGTCTACATATGTAGAGAAAAAGACCAAAAAAGAGGCAACCCTACACTAGTTGTGGTCATTTCTGGGATGTGGACGCATAGGTATTTTAGTTTTTTTCCTTAATGATACATTATCATGTTTGATCAACACATGCCTATTATTTTGTAATCCTGAAGAAATTAATGATTTGAATTTAATATATTCATCTATAATAATCTAAGAAGCTGTTTCCACCTGTGTCAGAGACCTGAACACTAGAGAAGCATGGACTTTAATGTCAGGAAGTCCCAGGGATGGTCCCCGGTGCTGTTTTGGAGCTGGGGACATAGTGGAAACAAGATCCGGCAGGTCCCACTACCTGGACCATTGCTGCCCCGTGAAGGGACAGACCTTCATGAGACAGTGACTCTGATACTACTGTTGATGAAGATGGAGGCTCTGATGTTAAAGAACTCCAGATCTCAGAGAGTATGAAACAAAGAAGTCACCCTAGACTTGGGGGTGAGGTCACCCCTTTCAACTTGAGAGAGTGATGCTTGAAGCAGGACATGAAAGATGAGTAGGTGTGCCCTGGTGACAGGGACAGGGTGATTCTGTACCCTGGCTCAGCTCCAAATGGTTCACCACGGGGTTGGGAGGACCAAGAGCTAAACTCAGTTACTGAGTCTTTTGGGCAGAAGTCTTTCTTATATTCCACGGGGGTGGTGGGAGTAAAAAAACCTTGCTCTAAATTTTCCATTTTTATTCTTTCTTCAAGCAAATGGTAGACTGCCATTCTCCCAGCTGTTACTCCCAAGCTTAATCTGGAGTTAGTCCTACCATCCCACATCAAGACTGATGTAACTCTCTTCGGAAAAAGAAGAGACTGAGACTTTTACTCTCTCTCTCTAAAGTGGTCCCAATACTCGGTTGTAAATGGCCTCAAGAGCAGACAAGATTCCATTCCCTGCCTGAAGGGGACACTGACCTCCCCTATACCTGTTCCACGAAGGGAGTTCCTACAGGAAACCTCTTCCAAGGTGCACCCACCCTGGAGAGGCAGGAGAGCTGGGTATCCATGGGGTGGGGACTCCACGGAAACCTGTGATGGCCAGACTCACCTTCCACAGCACCACAGCCAGCAGCAGGAAGATGAGGATTCCCACCAGCAAACTTATGGCAATGATCCACCCCACGACGTAGCCACGGGGCTCCAAATTGTGCAAGGCTTCAAAGACCACCTAGGAGGAAAAGCAAACATGAAAACACAAAATTCAAGCCCCAGGTTTTGAAAGCGTTGTGATGACAACAACCTTGATTTAAACATGGGAGTAAACAGAAGTGTGGTGGAAAACTTAAGAGCGCACACTATGTTCTTGATTCAGAACAGATGACAACAGGCTACCTTGCATTTTGGTTTTGAAACATAGAATACAGGGTGCTCTCCATGGAAGACAATACTCCTTTGGGGTGT
>PVKS010034914.1:0-20506 GCA_004027875.1 Aplodontia rufa
TTCTTCCTTTTTGTTACCTGATTGAACCCAGGAGCACTTAACCAATGAGCCACATCCCCAGCTCTTTTTATGTTGTATTTTTAGACAGGGTCTTTTTAAGTTGCTTAGGGTCTCACTAAGTTGCTGAGACTTGTTTTGGAATTGTAATCCTCCTGCCTCAGCTTTCTGAGTTTCTGGAATTATAAACCTATGCCTGGTGAAAATGCTTACCTATAAGTTAGAGGAAACTTGATAGGAAGCTTGTTAACATTGTACCTAAAATAAGAGTAAATAAGGATGTAAGGTCCTCACTTATCAGAGGGCACTTTTTACTTCCTCTGAATTCTAACTACCTATGAGATGTTTGGAATGCTAGGTTTAATGACCTGTGAATACGTGAGTTATTAATGTGAGTTGTTTTAAAAACTTCCCCTGTCTTGATTTTTGTGATTTTCCTAAGGATTCAAGTTCCTAAATATGTTTATTTTTATCCTTTTATTTCCATAATCTCACACAGAAAATGGTTATGGGCTTTGTTAATTCTATTTCCAGACCCATCTGAAAATCTAAGAGATGTCCTATATTTTGCTTGGTATTATTTGGGATATTGTGTCCCTGACTTTCTGTTTATGTGTATATTTTTCCACAAAATCAAATTTAAAAAATTACAAATTGAAAACAACCAGTGTAGAAATGCCATTTATCCTTCAGTGCAAAATCTGACTGCAATTTTCTAATTAAAATCAGGTTTCTAGAACAGTTCTTCTCTAATGCCTTCAGTTTATTGGCTTTTGTGAGCTTCTTTATAATACCTTAATAAAATCTGAAGTTTAATAACTAATAATTTTAAGATTTAGTTACTAGGCCAAATGGTGTTTTTGTTCTCTCTACAAGCAGTCCTTATGCCTTTAAGAAAGAGAACATTATATTTCCAATACAAATAGCAAAATGCACCTTAATGGCATGTTTTTAACCCACGCTAGTAAAAGGACTCTCCACAACCAAGTGGATATTTACTGAACTCCAAATTGTAAAATAAAAAGCAATTGAGATGATATAGCCCAATTTTAACTCAAATTAAAAGGCCTGTCACTGGTTGTGGGGGGTATGGAAAGGGTACGCTTAATGGACATAAGGATGCAGTTGGATAAAAGAGAGAACTTCTCATGTTCTGTAGCACAGTATAGCAGCATAACCATAGTTGACAATAATTAATTGGTTTAAAAATAGCTGATAAGATTTTGAATGTTTTCAACACAATGAAATGAGAATTGTTTGAAGTGGTACATACACCAGTTATGATCTTATCATTACACATTGTATACATGTATGGAAATGTCACCTGTATCTCATAAATATTTAAAATTATTTTGTGCCATTTTTAAAATTTAACTAAAATAATGCCTTTCATATGCTCCAATGGTATTTAATTATCCTATAATAGTGTTTATCATTGTGGTCTGCTTATCACCTGTGAAATGGTCATGTGAGGAGATTGTTAAAAATTACAGTTCTCAGGCTCTATCTTGTCCTACTGGAATTAGTAACAGGGGTTGGAGTTTTTAATTTATTCCTTTAACAAACTCTTCTGGAGATTCTTATGTACACATGTATTTGAGAAGTTGATGTATTATAGAAAATATTAAAAATAATTTTGGTGATAGATTTATTAGTTGTATGCTACTTGCAATGTTCGTTAGGGTTTGGTTTAGATTTAGCAACTCCTATGCAGCTTTCATGTGAAGATTTTTAGTTTGATTTAAATGGCTCATGCTCACTAAGCCTAAACAAATTCATAATCATCTGTCCTGGACCTAATTTTATGACTTGACAAGGAAGATTGGAATATTGACTACTGTGCAATATGCAGCAATAAATATGTAAGGATATTTACAATTTGGTTTCATTCTCCATAAAATATATTTACTATTTTAGTTTAGAATTCAAAAGGAAGTCTGAGTTTTGAGTTTTCAGTGTATAGGTTAATAAAAAATTCAACAAACCAGTCCCATGCAGTATGTGATGCTAATCTTATAAAACAAAATCTATTATTTTTTCTTTTAATTCTTGTGATTTCAAAGTGGTCCATGGACTAGTAGCATCATTGTATCTTGGAAGCTTGCTAGAAATGCCAAATCTCAGATCCTACCCTCAATTTACTGAATCAGAATCTTCAGTTTAACAGTATGCACATTTAGTTAGAGAAAAATTGCTCTAAACAATTCCCAGTTTCTAGAAAATGTAGCTCAATTATATGCTCAGGACTTTTTGTTTACATAGGACTGGAAGATTTCTCTTTGTGTTTAAAAAATTAAATACACTTGACAGAAATGGGTGGTCCTTGCCATAACTAAAGGGCAAACTGTGATTTCTTGAATGTTGATGCTTGATTCTTAAAGATGGCAACAATCGCAATCACTGTGGAAAGTAGAAAAGTAATTGAACAGACTTAACATCGGTTCCATAGAATTCTGATGGTCACTTGAATGATTACTAATTTTTAAACAGAACTTTGTTTTCTGGTGTGTACTATCCAGAAGATAAAGTATATAAAATATAGAAGGATCACAAATGATATGAACTTCTATGTGGTTAGAAACTTAGTAAAACGGATAGGATATGCATATGGAATCATTTCATTTATGTTAACAAATGCGAGCCAAAATATTATCATAACATTTTTTGTCTGGTATAATAAAGAGAAAACTTTTGGAAACACATAGAAAATCAAAATAATTTCAATACAGCAATATAGTGAGAGTGAGTAATGTGGTCTAGGATATTGGTATCACCAAAGTCTAAAAAGACTATTAATATTTAGAATTCTGAAGGATCAACTGTAAAAGATTCCCCCAAGAAAAGTAGGAGAATGTCTTGCAATTATTAAAATATGAGATGGAAAATCAATTGCTTTATATATCTTGGGGTAAAATAAATATATGTATTCTGATATGGAAGTTTTATTACATTTCTAAACATCTCAGATTGTATGAACTGAGCAGTGCTATTATTGGTGACTATGCAGCTAAATTGTCTGGATTAAGCTTCAGCTGAAAAATCTGATTCATCTAGTCTCTCTTGTACCAGAGGTCCCTGTATGAGGAATGAAATATGGGCTTTGTAAGTCAAGCCTGTAATCAGTGAGCCCAAACAACTTCATGGTCATCTATTCTTGATCTAATTTCATGACTGAACAAGTAGTGTTGGAATATTTGCTACTGTTCAAAATTTAGTAATAAATATTTGAGGATATTTGTAATTTGATTCCATTTATAGGTAATTTTGTCTTTTAGTGAATGCCTTTTTTTAAGGGTAGGAAATTTGAACAGGGCCTATTAAGATGACAAATGTTTTAAAACAGTGAAAAATGCCTAGGTAAGTCATTAATAGGAAAAATAAAGTATTAATTTAAAAAAAGGTAAAAACCATTAAGATCCATTTAATTAGCTTTGCCACTTTTTAAAAGAACTGTTGTAACAATACTGCAAAGTGCAGTATTAATCATATAGTGGTGGATGATAGTACTGTAAACATTGGTTCAATGTCCACATCCTCACATAGGATTTAGCATTAAGGCACAAGTGTTTTGAATGGCAGATGCTCATTCATATGCTCTAACTTGATCACAGCAGGAGCAGACAATTTTAAACACAGAATAGAGAAGAGATAATCTCATTTCTTCCTCTGCTCATTTCATACCTTCCTGAATGAACAAAATTCCTCTTTTGGAATATGTATTTAATGACATGTTAAGTAATGCACTCCTACAGTGGCAAATAGATGGGCTAGGGAGAATATCATTCATCCTGGGAGATATTGTAGACCGGAAAATGACTTCCTATATGATGAGATGAGATGAAACCTTTTCTTGTCCCGAACTGTTCTTTTTCTTCTCTTGAACTTTCCCTTCTATCCAATTATAAAAATATAAAGCAAACCAAAATTTTTAAAAATTGAAAAAATAACACCACCAAACAAAAATAACTTTTTAAACTGTTTTAAGAAAAATGAGTTATCTTACTTGGAACATGAGATGAATAACAACTGACATTTTTTGTTGTCACATTGGGTAGAGAGGGCAGAGGTCATTATCTAACAGGCATCCAAATGGAATCAATTTGTCCCTCAAAGATCCTGTCACATGCACCTGAGCCTCCCCGGAGGCAGAGTGGTTCATGGTCAAAGGCAGGAATGGATATCAGCACTCCAGGGAAACTATATTTTTCTGTCAATAGACAGAAGATTACAGTATCCTAGACAGGTAATCAGTTATCAGCACGACAAGCAGATCACGTTTAGACATTAAACAGGTGGTGTAGGACACATGTAAAAGTTATAATGTTGACTAGGTTCACCACCAAAACCTGAGAAATAGTTTATTCATTTTAATCAGTGCTTCTCATTATTAATTTTTCTAAGAATTTGAATATTTTTCTTTTTCTGGCTGGGAAATGCTTGGTGGATTCTCTAAGAGCAAAAGTTTACATTTTTGTAAGTCATAAATATATATTACATACATATAGTTATATATCTTATATGTCATATGCATTAAATATAAACATATATAATATATAGTGTTTATAGCATATGTATGGTATATATATCTCCCATTTTTCTTTTCCCTTCAGTTAACCGAGTATGTGTATTAGTCAGCTCCTATGGCACCTGGGTTCTATGCCAGCTTGGTAGAATGGTAGAAGAAAGAAAATGAAAAAGCTTGAAACACTAAGATTGTATAGTATGTGGTTTGTTTAGCTCTTTTTCTATCACACTTTTAAGAGTAAGGAAGAATGGCTTTTCTTTTTTTGCCCTGATTAGAGGGCTTCACTGGATTTGTGGCAAATAAATTGACAATCGAGGGCACTGATGACAAGAGAGCGATAATTGATGGTGGCAGGTGGGGGCTTGCTGTACTGGCATGTCCTGTGGAGGGTGAGCCAAGGACATCTATCAATCAAATTGGTGACAGCAGCCAGGGAGACTTAATTGGAGATTCATTGAACCTTTAATGATGTGACAGAGAAAAATAAGGATGCTTAAAAGGCTCCTGGGCCATTTCTTTTCCTTCCTTCCAACAATTCTCATAGAGTGGAAAGTGGACGTTGCTCCTCGGATGAACATTCCTTGTTCCCATTAAAGTTAATCACACTCTTTTGAGAGGTAGAGTGATAAAAGTACTTACCATTAATCTCACATGGAATGAAATCTACACTTAGAGGTTTAGAGATCTGATTGTCTTGTGCCTTTAGTATAATCACAGATGCTGAGCAATTGCTCCGATACCAATTCCTTAATGTTCAGTTACAACTAGAATGCAGATATTGTTAATTCCATGATTTTTCCCCTCAGCCTTTTGAATACTTCTCTGTACTATACAAATGTAAGTTGTTCAATTTTGGGGGGCCTAATGTTCAAAATAATTTTCTCTTAGTTTGTGTGGGGGAGCTTTTGTTAATGTTAGCAGTGTAGGAAAAAGCTCAACTGTTTCAATGTACTGTGCCTGGATATAATTTGTGAAATGATAAGTAAGATGATCTTTGGCATCTAAGATCTAATATTATCATATTTATTAGTCTTTGCATTTGTTTCTTTTCAATGATAATTTTGGACAATTGCTATGCACAGTGCTTTGTATACTAAGCCCAAAATCAACAGAGCTTGGGTATTCCTTGGAAGGAAGTTGCAATATAGCAAGGTAAGAATAACATGTACTTTAAAATCTTACAGTGTGATAGATGAGAATTAATAGGGGTTGTGCGGACACTGTTTAAGGGGGAAGAGGCTATAGATATATGACAACTTAGGTGGCATGTTTTGTGTCTCTTGAAAATCACAGAATTCACTACAATACTTGCTGAAAAAAAAGTGTGGAGAAGGAAGGAAAGACAAAAGGTCCTGGACTTGCTATAGCAGAGATTTTATACTTAATGTCATCCCAATTTACCCAAATCTGAATCTTCTTATTGATGAGAGCACGAACTTATCCACCTCTTCCACCTCATCCTAAGTTTTAAATTCAGCTCTTGGCATACATTTTTTTCTCCTTAAGCTATTGAATGCAAGCATAACCCATTGATTACTCAATGAAAAAACAGGAATTTTTTTTTTAGGTTCTCAGAAGGTTAACATCTCATTATATCTGGGAAGTTTGCTTTTCCCTATGTAGAGATCCAAGTCCAGCACTTATTCTCCATGGTATAACCCTTTAAGAATGGTGACTATTGAAGATTCTCTTGGTATCTGAGCTGCAAATGACCTGGCTGCACATTACTCAATCATCCCCTTGCTATTAGTCTCAGAGTTGTGTATATATTCTTATATATTAATAGACATATTTTAAAAGAAAGCTCACAGCGCTAAAAAAAAAGCACATTAACCAGGAAATTGTGCCACAGTCATTAAAATAATTTAAGGCAAATGTTATAGTAAATGTAACAATTAAAAGACTTGCCTGGGGATTGCATTTATTTTGTGCTTGGATTGAATCCAGGGCCTCATACATCCTAGGCAAACACTGTACCACTGAGCTACATCAGAGCCCTTGGAACATCCACTTGGAAAAGAAAGACTCTAGATTAAAAATTCATTCTGTGGTTCATTGTGTTATTTACTTTGAAATTTTTGATGTAGGAAAAATTCTCTCATCTATGTTTTTTTTCCAGGCTAATCCACTCTTATAATTAATTTTCTTAGATCCTAAAATGTTACTATTCATAGGTTTGAAAATTATTTGAGGAACACAAATTACTCATAGCTATCACTATGAACAATGAGACACCTAAATATCTCAATAGAAACAAAAAAGTAGATGCCAAGATTAGAAGTATTTTGGTCAAATCATCAAGGTGGTATTCAAAACTTCTTGAAGACATTTCCACCAAAAGGCCATCCATTCTTAAGTCTCTACATGGCATGTACAGCAGGACTGACTGCTTCCTAAAGCAGTCCAATTTACCTTTCAATGATATTCTTTCTTTTTTAATTTTAATTTTTATTTTTGAACAAACATTCAAATTTTTAACAAAATAATATAAAATGTGTATAGTTTCTGGATACTAGCTTTATCCCTAGGAGTGTCCCCCCAATTTTCCACCCATATCCCTCCCTTCCCTTACCTACAATATCTCTAAAAAGTATTAGGCTGTATAACATTACATCTTATCTGGATTTAAAACATGATAATAGACCACCTTTCTCAATGGCCAGGGTCTAGTTCCAACCTCCACAGATGAGTGGAGACATTCAACCCTTGGGTCTCTGGGTTAAGCTGATTTTACTCATCATGATCTCTTCCATAGCCATCCATTTACCTTCAAAGGCTGCAATATCATTGTTTCTAATTGCTGTGTAATATTCCATGGTATAAATGTACCACAGTTTTTGGATCCATTCTTCCAGTGAGGGACATCTGGGTTGTTTCCATAATCTAGCAATATTAAATTGAGCTGCTATGAACATAGATATTGCTGTGTCACTATAATGTGCTGATTCTAAATCCCCTGGAAAGATTCCCAGGAGTGGAATAGCAGGATCGTATGGTGAGCTCATCCCTAGGTTTTCAGGATTCTCCACACTGCTTTCCAGAGGGGCTGTACCAGTCTGCAGCTCCACCAACAGTGTGTTAGTGTGCCTATCTCTCCACAGCCCCTCCAGGATCTATTATTGCTTATTTTCTTCATTTTTGCCATTCTGACTGGCATAAGGTGATATTTTAATGTGGTTTTCATTGGCATTTCTCTGATTACTAGATATTTAGAGCACTTTCTCATGTATTCATTGACTTGATCAATGTCCTCTGGTGAGAAGCTTCTGTTTAGCTCTTTGGCCCATTCATTAATTGGGCTGTTAGTGTTTTTGTAGTTGAGATTTTTGAGTATTTTATAGATTCTGGATATGAGACCCTTGTCTGAGGAATCATAGTCCATGATACTCTCCATTTCCGTAGGAAACCTCTTAACTCTTTTGATTGTTTCCTTGACAGTACAAAAGCTTTTTAGCTTTATGGCATCCCATTCACTGATTTTTGACTTTACTTCCTTCTTAAACACTTTTCTTCATTTGAGGGGACACTCAGTCTTCTGGTAGCATCTAATCTCTGGAATGTACTTGCCTTTTATCGTCGGATGTAAAGCTTAAGCAGGACAATTCCCCACTAGAGTTCTTTGTTTGAACATGATTATTCTATCCCTCATGTTTCTTTACTCTTTTTAATTGAATCATTCCCTTCTTATAATATCTCTTTGTTATGTTATGGCTTGAAATATCTTCATTATCAAAACTGCCTCACTCTTTGTTAAGTTGAGTATGATTCAATGAATATAGATTTTTCTAAGAATATCTTGTCAAAAATTAAACAATTCCAGGAAAGGTCTGATCAGCTTTGAACATAGCAGGTCAATCAAAATAAATTTCATCTCTCTTAAAGTTTTTCTTCTCTAGAAAGTTGTAACTCAGTTGTAACTCAAAATTTTTCTTTGCTATTTTCAGGCATTGACATGTCAATTTGACTGGACCATGGTACAGAGATATTTGCTTAAATAGTATTCTGGATATTTCTGAGAAGTTACATTTTGGATAATGTTTTAGTCAGTTTTTTGTCACTGTGTTCAAATTCCTGGCAAGATCAATTTAGAAAAGGAAAAGTTTATTTTGTTTTATAGTTACAGAATTTCAGTACATGGTCAGCTGACTCCACACTGGTGCATTGAATATGAGGCAGAACATTATGGTGGAAGAGCATGGCAGAGAAAAGCAACTCAGGACAAACCATCCAGGAAACAGAGAGAGCACTACTCATCAGGGACAAAATATGAAGTCCAAAGTCACTTACCTAGTGACTTACTTCCTCCAGTCATAACCTACCTGCCTATAATTACCATCAACTAATTCATATCAGTGGATTAACGCCCTGATTAGGTTAAAAACTCCTTTAATCTAATAATTTTACCTCTGAACATTTCTGCATTTTCTCACACAGGAGCTTTTGGGGGACATCACATATTTAAACCATAACTGATGAGATTAACATCTAAATCTGTAGGCTTTGAATAAAGCAAATTACCCTCCATAGTGCTGGTGGACCTCATCCAATCAGATGTCAGTTAAAGGCCTTAATAGAACAAGTTGACATTATGTTTATTTTTTTCAGTACTGGGGATTAGCCCAGGGACTTGTGTATACTAGGCAAGCACTCTGCCACTGAGCTACATCCCCTACAAAGAAGTAATTCTGCTAGCAGATGTCCTCCAGACTTGACTGCAATATCAGCTTTTCCCTGGGTCTCCAGACTGCCTGCCTATGTAATATCTTACATTTACCAAGCTTCTACAGTTATGTGAGCCAGTTCCTGAAAGTAGCCCCCCTCCCACCTGCAATGAACCCACACATCCTAAAGGTGTGTTTCTTTAGTGAACCCTAATATAACTTCCTGTAAAGCTGTATATCTTGTCATCTTGATTGTCCCATCTAATATATTTCTTCTCATCATTAGCTTTATATAATATACAAATTTGACAACAACAGAGTTAGGTATAGTCTCAAAATCCTAAGAACAATGAACTTTCCTCACTTTAATGATAGTAAAATTGACTTTGAAATGTTCTTCATAAAGAAACTTCTACTAACCATTGCTAATTATGCTTGGCAAGTAAAGAACTGAAAACAACAGCACTGCTCCTCAGTTTCTTCTGGTATATAGACATCCTTCAATAGTTTGAATAGTAAATTCTTGATAGAATATAATGATGCATGACTTGCTGCAAATCTTCTTTTAAATATTGTACTTAAATAAAAATGCATTTGGAATTTTATTTATCTGTGGGACTCTAAAGATCTTTCTCCTCTCTGTGACAATGTGTGGTAACTTAGGGAAGTTGAACTATGCATACTATAAATATTCAGGAAAAAATTTACACAGACAATGTATAACTTACAATGATAATTTGTCTAACCTGGAACTATAAATTCCACTCAGCAACATTATCTTTATTATAATAAGTCATAATGAAACATCTTGAATTTTGTTTTTATAATTTTGTTAGAATTATTATAAACCAACACTTTCTATTGACTATGACTTTTAAAAATTATGAAAAAGGATAAATGAAAAGAAAAAGGTATTCATAATTTAAAAAACTAATTATACTATAGCTGTTTATTGAGGGCCCATTATGCCACTATATAACATAGTTTACATAGTTTAATATTCATTATATAGTTTAATTTCACAACTTTACAAGCTATATGTTCAGTCTTTATTTTATACTTCACGATTTGCAAATTATATCTTGCAGAACAAATATATAGCCCTTGAAGGGCCATACTTTATTGTCGGTGAATCTAGAATATTTGTAATATTTTTAAATGATTAGAAAAAAATCAGTAAATAAAACAATGACATTATATTACAATTAAATTTTTGTAAAATCTTATTGTAAAACAGCTACATTCATTAATTTATGTATTTTCTGTAACAGTTGTGATAAAATAACAGAATTGAGTAGTGAAATATACTATGTCAGGTCTAAAATACCTACCATCTGTCCCTCTACAGAAGTTTGCCAATGCTACTATAGCTGATTAAAGTAAGGTTTCACATTTTTAAGTGATTTTTTCATGATACATTAGATTAATTAAGTAACGATTCCTTTGTTACTAGTTTCTTATGTGTCCCAAGTAATCCTATGGTGAATTCAAAACTAAATAGAAACATATGCATATAGAAAGAAAACTTAGAAGCAAGAGAAAAAAGTCATTTTTTTCTTTAACAAATTATAAATTATGGAATTTACAAGTATTTTGTGTGTATATACAATGCAAAGAAAAAATTATATATTGAGAAAAAGAGAAGTGACTAGAGAGTGTGAGAAATACAATACAGATAAATTAGACATATACAAACTATTAAATCAAGAACCACTAATTGAGATTCCATGGTAAGTGCTCTGTGCAGTAGGAAGGCTTTTTTTCCTATCCTGGTTTTATGTTTTCCCATTTCTGAACTTCGGTGATTAAACCTTCATAACATGGTATTGACAATGACATCGGAGAGCAATCATAAAGAGATGCTTAGGAATGAATGACTCCTATGTTTGTGAACTAATATTTGAAATTAAGTAAGATAATGCATGTAAAATGCTCTGCATAAACCTTAGTAGAAAAATCAATTAACAACAACCATTATGCTAGTTGTTAGAAAGTCATTGTTGGGGGCTGAATCGGTGGCTCTGCAGTTACGGCGCTTGCTTGGCATACATGAGTACTCGAGTTCAAACCCCAGCACCATGTACACAATGAAGTCTTGGAGCAACAAAAGCCACATGAAAAACTAAATAAAAAATGGTTCCTCTCTTTCTCTCTATCTCTCTCTCACACTGCTCCTCTCTATTAAAAAAAAAAGTCATTGTTGGGATATCCGTCATTCATCAGGGAAATTTCAGAAAGCTAGATACTTTGGAGGCAGTCTTTCATATTTTCAAAATGTTTATTTTATGTTCATTTTCAGGATGATGAGAATTTGTGATGAATAAAGAAAAGTTATTTTTATTGGAAAATATTGATTAAATATGATTTTGCTTTCTAAATGCTACTAGACAACTAGAAGTTAGATATAAACATATTGGCTCCTTTTACACATGCTCTCTAGAACCAGGAAGGATTAAGAAAAGGAGGGTACTTTACCTGCAGTTTTGGATTCATCTAGAAATCAATAGTTGAACATGGTCCTATTATTACCAGATAAAGTATTGTAGGAATGATAAAACAGATCTGGAGAGGTAAGGTAATTATCCAAAGCAACTAAAGCAGCCTGAATCTCTTGTTCTTCAATTATGACATGAAGCCAGTGTCATCCAAATGCAGAGTGTATGTGTTTTCTTTTCAGAAAGAGTGAATCTGATTTATACTTTAAGATTTTCTCCAAAAGCTTTTCATGATTTCCACAGATGAGTCATTTTAAAATCCTTAAGCCTCAAGTAGTTAGCATCACAAATTTTTTTCATGCCATAATATCTATTCTAAAGCTTTTCCTGAGATAGGAAGTATTAGATGATAAAGCCTGTCTCTGGAGTGATAAGAGGATGACATCTTAGTATGGAGAATTGAAATTCAAATAAAAGATGGGCCATGTAAGTAATAACTGTTTATATCTTAGTAAAGGAATAATAGATGGAATAGAGTAAGGTGTAGTGGGGAATGTGCTCCACTAGAAGGTACATAATTAAGTAAAGGGGCAGTTGTTGCTCAGTCTCATTTCATGGTTGCCATGCACATATGTCATTTTGAGTTTACTAAATACTTGATAATTCAAAGATTCTTAAATACCCTCTTTTAGGTGTGGAAATATTCTGATTTCCTTATTAATGTGTAGGTCAAGCAAAATTCATCTGTGGTCTAGTTTGAACTTTTAAGGAGCATTTTTAGCAATTAAAAACCATATTTTCATAAAAATGAGTTTCACATGCAATTTGGATTGTATGGTTTACAGTTTAATATTTTATGATTTTTGTTCCTCATATTTTTATCCTGGGAATAAGGGCATGCCATGATTGGCCTGTAAATACAGTGTGGCTTTGTGGTTTAAACATTAGATTGCATCAAAGGAGTCTGCTTTTGTTTTCTGCCTGAAAAAACTGACACTTGTTATGGTTATGCTCACTGTGTGAGCCATCCCCTGTTGACTTCTGGACAATCACTATAAATCTCTATTATTCTGCTGTTATTGTCTTGTTATACTAGCGCTGTTGAGGCATCTTCTCAAGGGAAGCAAGCCCAGGTGTGCACATACAGAGCAAAGACTTCTTTCCTTTAAACACATAAATAGCTATTTTATTTGGCATAACACACATAAATGTTAGTGTAACCAAAGGAATCTTGAACAGTTATTTGCATTGCAATATTTCAAAAACTGGAGCAAAGGTATCAGAACTCAATCTGCTAGCCATTTGAATTCTGTTAGTTGAGAGAGTAATCCATCTTTTATTGTTTTTTCCCAATAATAAGAACTGAAAGAATTGAAATGCAGTGCCTCGCAATTGGGCTCCAAGGCATAAAAATTTCTCATAAAAAAGAATGTATTCTTGTTCCCCCATGAAATTCAGTTATATAGACTTTCTTTTATGGGCACTATTTTTTTCTTTATGGCCCTGTTCAGTGCAAATGTGCAGGGTTAAGCTCTCTTGTGCTATACATTCACTGCTTTGTACCCAAAATGATGGAAGACTGGTACAGTGTTGCAGTAGATATCTGAGCATAATGGCTTGAAGGTTTGAAAAGCAAAGTTTTTGGCAATTTCCCTTGAGCACTTGTGTGATTAATAACACATTATATCCCATTTTCTATATAGGATTAAAATCTTGGGAATTAATAGGTTAAGGTCTACCTTTGATTCAGGTATTTGCCAAGTTTTGATGTGGCAAACAGTTGTATAAAGAATTGGGATGGCTTGTTATGTTTAGATATGTTGCTCATATGTTGAAGGCTTGTTTTCCAATGAAGCAATGTTCAGATGTAAAGATTAAGGAAGTAATTGGCCATGAGGGCTTTGACTTCATCAGTGGGTTAATTAATTGAGGGATTCGTATGATGGCATTATTGGTAGGTGGTGGCAACTGTAGGTTGTGGGGCCTAATAGGAGGAAGTAGATCACTAGAGATGATTAGGGACATGCCCTGGAAGGGTATTTCTTGTCCTCAGCTCCCCCTCCTTCTTACCCCTAGCTGCCTCCTCTGTCATACCTGTCAAACTTCTGACATCTTTCCCTTGCTAGAGGCCTAAAATCAAAGGAGCCAGCAGATCATGCATGTTCTGTGTTATGATTTAGATATGTATCCTAAAAGGCTACATGTGAGATGATGAATTCTTGTGAGATGCAATTCATGTGAGATGCAAGAATTCTTCAGAGGTGAAATTATTAGATGATGAGAATCATAACCTAATCATTAATGGATTCATTGGGTAGTAACTCTAGGTGGGTAGGGTGTGATTACAGGAAGTAGGTCACTGGTGAGTGACTTTGGGATTTACATTCTGTCATTGGTGAGCAGATCTCTCCCCTCCTTATTCCTGGTTGGTTTATTCTGAGCTGATTTTCTGTGTAATGCTCTTATGCCATTATGTTCTATCTCACACTGGGCCTAGAGCAATGGAGTTGGCTGACAATGAAACTCTGAAACCATGAATCAAAATAAACTTTTCTTCTTTTAAGTTGTTCTTAAAGTTTTTTTTTTGGTCATAGAAATACAAAGATGACTAAAACGGACTGAATCATGTGAAACTTAGCCAAAATAAAGCTTTCCTTTTCTAAGTTTTTTGATCAGGTATTCTGGTCACAGCAATGTAAAGCCGAATAACACAGAAAACAGGTAATGAGAATGGGATTGCTGCTGTGACCATGTAGTTAAGAAGTCATTTGAATTGGTTTTGGAAAAGTTTTTAAAAGTTTGGAGAGGCAGTTTAGAGAAGTCTTAGAATGTAAGTGGAACATAATGGGCAATTCTGAAATGAGCTCAAGAGATTAGAATGCTGATAGGAATGTGGACGGTAAATATTATGCTCATGAGATTTCAGATGGGAAGACGATCTCTACCGGTAATTGGACTAAAGACTGCATGTTTAACCACTGGCAAAGAATTTTTCTACATTTTGTCCATGCTCTGAGACCTTATTTGAGGCTGATTATAAAGATAACAGACTAATTAATCTAGCAGAAGAAATTTCAAGGCATCACAGCATCTGAGCTAGTGCAAGAGTATTTTTGGATGCTTTAAGTCAAGTGAAGAGTGAATATTGAATGCAAGAAGAAGAGTGGAATATTTTGAAATCTTGCAGTTTGATCAGACAAGAAATGGCTGTAAAATTATAGCCAAGAAAGAATGTGGATGTTGAAGATACTAGCACTAATGAAGAGAAGCTGAATACTTTGCACCAAAGCAATAGGAAAGATGCCTTTTTTAGGGCATTTCATAACTGGCTTATGCCCCACTCATTGCAGACTCAAGGGTATAAAAGTAATACTTGTTTGAAATATTTTGCTTTAAGAAGAGAACACCAGGGTCCTCTGCTCTCACAGAGCCATCTGGAAATTGTTTCCTCAGGTTTTGTCTTACCATGCTTAGCCATGCAGACATTCAGAGGCCACTGTAGCTATGGTCAGAGGTGATCTGATTAACTCTCCTTCTAGTGGAAGACCTTGACATCATCCATATGGTACTGGTTTTTCATGAAAGCAGAATGCAAGAATTACAGATTCATAGACACTTCTACCAAGATTTTAAAGGAAAGCTTGGGAGGCTAGGAAATGTGTGGAAGATGCTGAAAGGGTGACACATGAAAGCCTGAGAGTTAAATTTAAATTGCAAGAGAGACTCTAGGAAGTAAGAAATGCTAGAAACATGGAATGTCTTCCACGGAAAACTGCAGGCAGAGAATAGGGCCAGACCAAGAGAGAAGCTATGTGGGTTGCGACCACCAAGGTTACAGGGTTAGAACTTTCCAAAGCTTTGGGGTTCACATGCTGCCACCACATGCCCCAGATGCAGAACATGGAGTTACAGATTCTGTGTTTGCTCTTCTGGTTCTTAGTTTTTTGTTTGGCACCATCTGTCCATGTCCTGGAAGGTTATGTCTTATCATGGATCCTTCTTCTTATTCTCTCTCTCTTATTATTTCTGTCTCTGTCTCTCTCTGTTTCCAAGCTGCCATGAGCTGAATAGCTTTCCTCTACCACACACTTCTGTCATGATGTTTGGCCTTAATACAGGCCAAAAGCAACAGAGCCAACTGATAATGTGCTGAAACTTTTGAAACTGTGAGTCAAAATGAGTTCACTTCTTTATTGTTTTTCAGATATTTTTATCCTAGAAATATGAAAATGGCTAACAGAAGACATGAATGAAATTTAAGAAAAGTATAACAAAATCTGGAAGCTCAGTATCACTTTTTTTTATTTGACAGAAAGGTAAATTTATGAGTCTAAGAGTAGGTTAAGAAAAAAAATATAGAGTTTTGAGTGATACATTTTCTACTTATATATGTGACTATTTTTAGCTAATGGGTCAGATTTTGGTAATAAGCTCCTTGATGAATTTCTGACATTTATTATTTTCTAATTTTACAAAAATACAAAAAAGGAAGTGAAAATTATTTATTTGCTTAAAAGTTTGGAAAGAGGATATAATAAATTGAAACACCTCCTCTCTCTCCCTATAGAATGATCTGCAGATTCTTTTACATGAATAAAAGTGAAGTATGTACCTGAAAACACAATTTTTTTATTTCATGGAGAATGAATTCATACTTTCAATTATTTTTGTTTTAATTTAAATCAAAATGTGCATCTCTCTCCCCCACTCAACTGTGACCCAGACTAGTTGGTAATATGTAATGATTGGCATTCTCCCCAAATTCTGTATTAAAATAAATGTTACAAGTTGGTAACCCTTTGTTTACTAATACTTTCAGTTTGTGTGAACTTCCAGGGCAAAAGTCTTTTGGACCGTATTCCAGGAGCAGCTTAGAAAGTACTCTGGGAACATTCCAGATTATCATAAGTTTGGAAAGGGAGGATGGTTGTGTGCAAAAGTACACCCACTAGCAGCCATATTGATAGGATAATTAGTTATGAGTTAGAAAAAAAATAAAAAGGATGACATTATGAAAAGCAAAGGGAGCATATTTTAGATTGCTTGGAAAGGAACAGACCAGGAGAAAAAAGGTTTACTTGTGCTGACATCTGATTGACGAGAAGCCAAGTATGAGAATTTCATATCATTTTATGCAAAGTATAAACCAAATGAAAATCCTAATACAGAAGAAAAAATCCTAGCCACAGTATAGCAAATAGTATCCAACGTGTTATGAGAATCAAGGGTTGTCCTGATTCAACAGGATTGCATTAGGAAATCTATGAATGTAACTCATTATAATACAAATTACTTAAAAGCACCCAGAGGGAAAATAACTTTATGATATACAAAGAAATAACAACTTAAGTGACAGTGTTTTCAGTAACAGCAAAGAAATTCAGATAATAGTAGAAAATATATCTAAAATATAAAAGAAAATGTCTGTTCATCTAAGATTCTATTCTGAACAACATTTTATTTTTCAGAACAGGCCTGGGACTGAAATAGTTTTTCATGTGACCAAAACAGATTTTAGTAACAATAGACTGTAACTAAAGGACTGTCTAAACAATCTCCTCAAGAAAGAAAATCATTGTAATGGAAAGGTCCTAAGTTCAAGAATTTATGATAAACCAAACAATAGCAAGCCTATGAGAAAATAAACAACCACTAAGCATAAGTCAATAATAATCCTTTTAAAACTCAAAATAGAAATAAAATCTTAACAAATAATATCATATGTGCTGGGAAAAAAGAAATTCTTTGAATTAAGAATTCTAAGGTCATTATATTATTCAGAAACAAAATAAAGGTGTTCGGTTTAGAAATGGTGAGGTGAAATAAGTTGTTGGGAAACAACTAATTGAATAAAATCAAACAATGTACTTAAAATTAACAGAAAGATAATCAGATGGGGATAAATGAGAGAAAGTCAAACTGAAAAAATATAACAAGACCAAAATTGAGCCCACTAGAAAAAGTGTTGGTGGAAAGAACAAATAATAAAGTAAAAGATGTTAGAAAAGTGTCCAAATTTGCAATCAAGATGAATGAAGCTCTTTATTTAAAGACAGATGATCAGATTGAATTAAAAATAAAATGCAGGGGCTGGAGCGGTGGCTCAGCAGTTTCGGTGCTTGCCTGGCAAGCATGAGGACCTGGGTTCAAATCCCAGCACCACTTACACAACTAAGTGTTGGAGCAACTAAGGCCATGTGAAAAACTAAATAAAGTTGTTTCTCTCTTTCTCTGTCTCTCTCACTGTCCCTCTTGCTTTAAAAAAATAAAATAAAATGCAATTATGTTTGGCTTATGGAATTTAAATCTTGACAGCAACATTTTAATAAAATGTTAGAACATTTTTCTGAACTCTGCAATATCCCTCCAAGTTATCCAGTTAATTCTCACACTGTATCATGGCTTACAAGGTCTGAAGTGGTTTTATGTCTCAACTATAAATTCCTTGCTTGCTTTGTTCCAGTCTCATCAGTCTTTTCCATTTTTAGAGACATTCTTGACTATGTATCTATGCTCTCTGAATTCCCTCTGCTTGCAATATCCTACCCCTAGATTTTTGCTCAGCTAACTCTTTCATGCATTGGGTCTCTACTAAACTTTTATATCCTCAGTGAGGCCTACCTAGACATCCTTATCTATTCCTGCATCTTACTGTCCTCACTTCCTACATTTACAACCAGCTCTAATAATCATTGGCACTTTTCAATTTCTAATAAGCTATGTAATTTAATGTTTAAAATAGATCATTTGTTTTTGATTTTCTCCCTTACAATAAACTGTGAGGGAAATAATACTTTTCTATTTATTCACAGATGTCTACAGTAGCATTTAGCACAGAGTAGGTACTTGATATTTACCGAAGGATCAAAATGAATGTCAGTCATATCCTTATTTTATAGCACTGACACTTATGAACACCCAATAAATCTTTGTTAAATAAAATAAGTAGAATGCAAATTGAAAACTTCCCATTCCAATATTTCCTTTTTATGTTTCACAGTATGCTAAAGTGATGGGAATAGCAGGGTGAAAGGAAAGCAGAGTTTAATCAACTTTTCAGTAAGATGAAGTGGACGGACCCGATTCCTAGCCTGTGAGAACTACAAAGAATTCTCTCATCTCTTTTTTCGCGGTTGATTCTTGAGCAAGATCTACACTGGGTAGCTTCAAAATCAACAGGTGCATACTATTTGATTATTTAGAAAACTATAGCCTAAGTAATGAAGCAAAAGACATTAGTTCTTGAAGCCTAACTAGAAATTTAAATGTGATAAATTAGCCTCGCAATCTGACTAGTGAATATAGTTTTTGCCTTCTGCTATGGACTGAATTGTATCCCCTCCTTGCACTACAAATTCATACATTGAAGCCCTATCTCCAACGTGGCTTTATCTGCAGATAAGGTCTGTGAGATAAGTTCCTTTGATCCCTGTTTTCTGTAGAGTTTTGAGCATAATGGGCGCTGGATTTTATAGAAGGCCTTCTCTGCATCTATGGAGATGATCATGTGTTTTTTGTCCTTAAATCTGTTTAAGTGATGAATTACATGTATTGCGTTGCGTATGTTGAACCAGCCTTGCATACCTGGAATGAATCCCCCTTAATCATGTTGAATTATTTTCTTGATGTGTTTTTGAATGCAGTTTGCAAGAACCTGATTAAGGATTTTGCACTGATATTTATGAAGGATATTGGTCTGTAGTTTTATTTATTCAATATGTCTTTGTTGGGTTTTGGTATCAGAGTTATGGTTGATTCCTAAAAAGTGTTTGGGAGAGTTCCCTCCTTTTCAATTTCTTGGAATAGCTTCATAAACAGAGGTGTTAGCACTTCTTCAAAGGTGTGGTTAATCTCTACCGAGAATCCATCAGGTCCTGGGCGTTTCTTCTTTGGAATACTTTTAGTTGCTTGTTATGTGTCTGTTTAGGATTTCAGTGTCAATGTATGTCAATTTGTATGTGTCTAGAAATTTGTCGATGTCATGCAGATTATCTGATTTAGAGGAGTATAGTTTTTCAAAATATTTTCTGATAATCTGTTTGATTTCAATGGGGGTCAGTGGTGATCACCCCCTTTTCATTGGAGATTGTGTAGATTTGCTTTCTCTCCTTCTTTTAGTTAGATTAGCTAAGGGGTCTGTCAATTTTATTTATTTTTTTTTGAAGAACCAGCTTTTTGTTTTGTCAATTCTTTTTATTGCTTTTTTGTTCTCAGTTTCATTGGTTTCAGCTTTAATCTTAATTATTTCCTGTCTTCTGATGGCTTTGGGATTTCACTGTTCTTCTTTTTATAGAGATTTGAGTTGGAGTATAAGCTAATTTGTTAGGGATCTCTCCTGATTCTTAATGTAGACACTCAGTGCTATAAATTTTCCCCATAAGAATGGTTTATGCTGTCCCAGAGGTTTCAATTTGTTGTGTCTTCATTTTCATTCTCTTCCATGAATTCCTTAATTATTGTTTTCATGTCTTCTTGGATCCCTTCTTCATTTAATAGAGTGTTATTCACTCTTCACATATATGTGCATTTTGTGCCTTGGTTTTTGCTGTTAATTATTAGGGTCATGGCATCATGGTCAGTTAGGACACATGGAACAATATCTACTTTTTTATATTTGCTGAGATTTCCTTTGTGAACTAGAATATGATCTATTTTGGAGAAGGATCCATGTGCTGCTGAGAAGAAGGTATACTCTGCCAATTTGGTGTGGAACATTCTGTAGATGTCTGTTAAGTCTGTTTGATTAATGGTGTTGTTTAGACTGGAAATGTCTTTATTGCTTCTTTGCTTTGATGATCTGTCTATTGGTAATAGAGGAGTGTTACAGTCTCCCGGTATTACTGTTTTGAGGTCCACAAATGGTTTTACATCTTGGAGTATTTTTTCCA
>PVKS010034915.1:0-20508 GCA_004027875.1 Aplodontia rufa
TGATATCCATGGACGCAGGGTCAGACAGAGCAGAGCAGCAGGATTCATGTGAAGAGCTGAGTAGTTTGTATTCTCGTTGTTCTACCAATTGCAGCTCATTTTAAAACTGACATTTCCCCTCCCCTCCCTAATTAAGGGGAAGTGAGACCGAGTGAGACCACCCCAGGCCAAGTTATGGTCCGTGACTCATGACTCATGACTCATTGACTTTAGGAGTGAAGGGGTTTAGACTTTAGGGCTGATTCCTACAGGCCTAAGAAAACCCCTCATCTCTTAAAGCCACACATAAATTGTCACTGCACATGGCCTAGCCTTTGCATCAGCCCTTTACAAGTACCTTGCTTTCCAACATTGTGGTCCCTAAGATCCAGCTGGGGCACACAATGTGATACTATACAAAGGTAGTTTAAAAAGAGAGGGAAGACAGGCCCTCAGAATTTAAGAATTTAAACTGAAAGGGCTTTTTGATTTGAGCCTTTGTGTCAGATTTAGAATTTCAGAAGTCAAAATAATCTGTCAGAGATGTCTTTTGTGTGACATAGTGAGAGGTATATTATAGAATAGGTTCCTGAGTCCAAATAAAATGACATTATCTTATTATCTTTGGTTTTTCTATCATTTTTGTCCTAGGATTGTCTTTCAGGACTATATTTCATATATATATATATATATTTTTTTTTCCAAAGAGAAAAGAACACAGAGAAAGAAAGAATCAGTTTTATTTGGTTTTTCATCTAGTTTCTCTTGCTCCAAAACTTTGTTGTGTATGTGGTGCTGGTGTTCCAACCTGCATATTCACTTATACCAGGCAAGTTTCCAGAACCGCTGAACCACCGCTCCAACCCCTATCTTTCCAGTATATTAACATGCAGCCCAGAAGGCTACCTGGGGAATTTCTGTCTTTCCCCCTGCCAGCATCCTCTTTCTCTAGAGTAGAATTTTTACTTCCCATCCTGTCCCCCACCTCCTAGGTATGGTCTTTTGTTCCTGAGTCCCAAGAAGTATAGCTTATAACTTCCCTCTTGAATGAGGATTTTTTATGTTCCTCCTCCAACCCCTTCCTCCATTTCTAGCTGGCTCCTCTCCCAGGCTACCAGCACTGTGGATCAGGAGTTTGTGTACTTGGCTTTGTGTCCCAGAAACATCTCAGGTACTCACACAACCTCCAGGACTTCCTGATCACCAAGGAAGAGCTTCTCTCTCAAACCTGAGATTTTCCTACCGTTGGTCTGTGCATAAAGTGACTGGTCACCATGGTACTTGCTTGGGCCCTCTCCCTCCATTGTTGATCCACTTCTGATCCACCTCATATTTTGGGCTTTTTGTTGGTCTGAGACCTCAGTTTCCTCACCTACTTTGAGGTCACCACAACAAGGCAGTGGAACGCATCTCCTCTAAGGAGGGGTGATCCCTGTGACCCTCAGATGACATATGGAGCCCCACGTTAGCTGCCAAATTGTTAGAAATAAAATCATTAAAAATTCTGAGGTGCCATAAGAAAATCAAGCAGGTGCCCAGAAGTGGGTGAGCAAAGCAGACTTCACTTCTGCAGAAGGTGCAGTCACAGACAGATGAGCACGTGCACTTGGGTTGACAGTCCGCCTGCATATATCTCCAACCTGACATAATCCTGCCCTTCCTTTCTGATTGGAGGAGCTCAAGGGTACAATCTGTGTGATTGGCTAATATAAAATTGGAGCGGGTACAGAAAAGAGCTATGGTAGTAAGGGGATAACTGATAGAGAGTTTATAAACAGATTATCTCTGACCACATGGTTCACAACCTAAGATGGCTTCTTTATACACGCAAACCTTAAGGTTCCGTTTTGAAAATGGACCATCAGACTTCTGATTTCTCACCCAGTCTCCCAAGCTGCTTGGATTACAGGTGTACGCCACTGCACTAGGCTTAAACTTTGAATTTTCTTGTGGTGTTTGTCTGTACAATCTTCATGCAGAATCAGGCAGCACTGAGGATGCTCTGGTGCCTTTCACTGTCCTGCTTGGCCGCTGTTGTCTCAGTGAGGAGCACCTTTTGTGCCTACCTTCCCAAATCCCAAATCTGGGACCCGGTCACTCAGACTTCTCCTTTTCATGTACTCCCTACCCAGTTGCTTCTGTACAGACGTCCAGTTCATTTCCTAAACCCTCCGTGGCTCTGTGCCTCTTCGCTCCTGGGCCTTCTTCCTGAGTGCCTTTCTTCATCCTTCCTCCCTGTGCCAGCCAGCCAGCTTCCCCAGAGACAGACAGCACCTTTTCAGCAAGAGGCAAACCTTTTGTGAACTCAAGTTCTTGGTGTCTGGATGCCTGGGTTTGTTACCTGGTTTTAATTGTGTAAGTCCCCACTGATGGCAAAATCATGCATTAAAGGGATTGGATCTCCTGATAGCTCAAAGTTGATGTCTTCTAAGTGTAAATAGAAATTGCCTTGGACTATGAAACCATTTGTGAAGTGAGTTCCATTATCATCACAATGGAAAGAAATGCAAGGGAAAAAATGGTGAGACCCTTGTTTTCTTTTGTGAAAGTTTTTGTAATTTTTTGGACATAATTTCAAACTTAATGAGAAGTTGCAAGACAAAAATACAAGATGACCTTTATCCAGATTTATCAGCTGTTCAGTTTGCCCACTTGTGTGCAATCAGTTCTCGCATTTATGCATTTTTCCTGAATCATTAGAAGAGTAAATTGCAATATCATGTCCCTTCACCCCGAAATTTATCAGCCTACTCCCTAAGATCAAGGGCATTCCCTTACACACCCATAAACCGAAGCACAGGAAACCTAGCATCAGTCCAAGGCTGTTTTCAAACACAGTCAGCCCTTTGTCCTTTTGTGGCCCGAGAAGTAGCTGAGGATCACAGCTTGAGCTGTCGGGTCCCTCAGTTCTGCCTCTGATCTGCAACAGTTCCCTAGCCTTTGTCAGTTGTGGCACGTGCTGTTGGAGCATAGCTCCGTTGCTCCATAGTGGCCCTGTCTGTGGGTTCGTGATTTCAGGGCCACAGCCTTGGCTGCTGTGTGTCAGCATGCCTAGTGGTCTCAGAGCACCACATCAGGTGTGAGGGTCTCAGTCCTCACAGGGGTGATGTCAGCTTTGAACACTTAGCTGAGGTGGTATCCCCAGGTTTCTCCAGGTAAAGTGGACTGTTTTAGGTTCATGTAATTAATGATTTGTAGATGTTTTCAAGCTGTTAAAGGTCCCATTCCTCATCTGACTTTGACCACTCATTTTAACATGTGTTGCTTATTTCCTAACCCCATTAGTGTATTATTAGCACAGGGCTAGGGGCCTTCTAAGAGACCCTATGTTTATTTACTTGTATCTCTCTGGGGTCATAGATTTCTGTTTGAATGGGTTGTCATCCATTATTCTCATTATTTTGATGTTTAGGTGTTCTGGAATTGGCCAGTAGGGCCCTTCCAAGCCAGTATTGTTTCTGTTAGGCCCTATATTTCTTACACAGCAAAGTGTGGCGGGCTCATCTTGTGTTTCCCAGTGAGCCCTGGGAATCACTGGTTTTTAATGAATGCACCAGCACTGTGCTACCACACATTCCAAAGCATCGTGTGTTTTGGACTACCAATTGGTAGTTGTTTTCTGGAGCTTTTGGCAATCTTGTGAGTGCCTTTGTTCTTATGATACCGAAGACTCTCTGTAGGTAGATAATACAGATTAACCTTGCAGATAAGTGAGCTGAGCTGCTGTTCTTAGGCACTTATATCGTGCACCTGAAATTTCAACTCATACAATAGCCTTGTTGATCATGGGTTTGTGTCCCTTTGTGAAACATAAGAAACTGAGCTTAGGAGAGTTTCGTGTACTGGTCCAGAGTCACACAGTTAATGAATAATTGAGCCAGGGTTTTAATTCAGTTTGGCTTACTTTTTATGATATACTTTTATTATTATGTAACATACTCTAAATTGTAGAATATACATATGTAACAGTTAAATAACAAAAAGTTCATTTCTGGTTTAAGGTCTCCCTGTTGCTTCATAGTTCTGTTCCAAGAGTTAAAGTATGTGGCTCACCACATTATCCCCTCAAAGGAAACTTGACATGTTTTTTTTTTTTTTTTATCAGAATGATTCGGCTGTCCTAGTGTTTCTTTAAATACCCAGAAATTCCTTAACCCTTTTATTTTTTTCCTATAGGAATTTGCTTGCTAGAAAACAAAATGCAAGACTTGACAAACAAAATGACTTGGGATGGAAGTTATTTGGAAAAGTACCACTCCGAGAGAATGCTCAGAAAGATTCAAAGAAAATGCAAAAGGTATACCAGACTCAACACAGAAATAGGCTGTTGTGTGTGTATAGCATACGTTTATGAACCTTGCAAAAATGCCTGTTGCTGAGGCTTTGAAGTCAGAAAAGTCTTTGTATTGTGTGCATGCCCAATTCCTGAAGGTTAAGTCTGTTTCCGAGTATGGATGAACTCCATCTCTTTCGTTTCTTGTACCTTGTAACGTGCACATAGGGAGGTTGAGTGGGCAGAGTTGGGCTTTAGATATTTAGAACTGATTAAATTTAATCACATTTTTTCCCACTGATATCTGCAAACTTGTTTATCGTCAGATTTTTGGGTTTGATATTAAAACTTTCTCCCCTGGACTTCTTGGGACTTAAATCCTTCTGGTGCTGCACTGGAACAGGAAGACTAGGCCTGGTTTCTGGTAGGACCCCTCCCTTGCTCACTCTGAAGTTGCCCACTTCCAGGTTGGGGATGGTTTGGGGTCAGGCCAGGCCTGCAGCATCATCCTCGCCCAGCTACCTTGGGCCTCACCAAAGGAGTCATGCCAGCAACTAGAGACATGTGCTCTGCCTTGCAGGAAGGGACTCAGGCAGACATGGCGTGCTTGTGGTAGCCCAGACCAGTAGCCCCTGCAACCCCTCCAAGGCCCTGAACCCAGCCATTCTGGCAACTTGACAGTGCTGTAACGTTGACCCCAGCCTCCTTCCCCCTCCAACCAGTTTTATGTTCACTGATATTTGTCAAGGTAACACTTGAAGATGACCAGGTGCTGGGCCTCATAATTGTCACTGGGATTAAAGAAGGGACAGGCACCTGTGCTCAGAAGCAGCAGCCCTCTAGAAATGATCCCAGGACACGTGTACAAGGAGCTCAGGTGTGTGGGAGGGAGGGAGGGCCTTCTGGGGAGCCACACAGGCGTGGAGTTGAGAAGTGCGGCAGAATTGTTATGGGGACGGTGCACTGAATGATTGATGTGTGCTGGTGCTGGTTTTAAATGATTCCACACTTGGTTTCCAGTTCATTTAAAACTGGGATTGACCCTGTGAGGAACGATTGTTTTCCTCAGCTTACCAAAGAAGCACTGAGATGCAGAGGCTGAGTGACTTGTGTGGGACCATGCAGCTGAAATGTGACCTGAGGAAGCTGGGCACCAGGGCCTCACTGCAGCTGGGCAGGGCAGGCAGCATCATGGACTGGGGAGCAGCCTGCAGCATGAGACCGAGGGCTGAGTGCAGGGAGCAGTGGGAGGAGCTTTCCCTGGCTAGTGGTGCACCTGGTACCTGCCACCTACCTGAGGATTCTCAGTAAGTAAGGAACAGTGAATTTACCCTAGCAAGTCCAGGTGAGAGAAGGTGGGGTCTGGCCCAGTCCCAAGGTCATGGTGGGGTATAGAGGATGGTCCCTGCAAGTACTGGAAAGATGGGCAGACAACCTGCTGGATGTGGGGAGAGGCCACAGTGCAGCCCAGCACAGGGCTCCTGATAGTCCACACCATGGCAACTCTTCATCTTGAATGTTGTCCACCGTTCCCTGTTCCGATTGCGTAGACCTGGGAGACAGTAAATCAGTGTTGGAATTCATTTGTTTTTAAAGAGAGACAATGAATTAGTTTTATTTATTTTCTCACCTGGCCTTTGCTTATCTGACACTTAGTTGTGTATGTGGTGCTAGGGTTCCAACCCAGGTCCTTACATATGTCAGGCAAGTGCTCTAACTGCTTAGCCACCACTCCAGCCCCTGGAATTCACTTTTGTGATTGTTATATTACTTTGTAATCTTAGAAAGCAAGCAAGGATACAGATGTTATGAGTTTGTATTCAAAGTTCAGATGCAGATTTCTTAGACTATGTAGCAATTGTTAGAAAAAGTCAGCTTTTTGGTTGCTGTGACTCAAAGATCTGACAAGAACAATTTTAGAAGAAAAATTCATTTAGGGAATCATGGTTTTAGAGGTCTTTGTCCATAGAAGGCCAGCTTCATTATTTGGGGCTCGAGGTGATGCTTAACATCATGGCTCTACGGAACAGAGAGAGAAACTCCACACCAGATACACAATATATGCCGCAAAGTAAGCCCCCCGTGACCCACCTCCTCCAGCCACACCTTACCAGTATAGTTGCCAGTTAATCCCTATCAGAGAATTAGCTCACTGAAAATTAAGGAGCTTATAACCCACTCATTTCACCTCAGCCTTCTTGAATTGTCATATGTGAGCTTTTGGGGAACACCTCACTTTCAAACCATAATAGCAATGCTGTTGTAAAGTTTTTAAAGAATCTGCACTTTAAGTTAGCTGGGTGCTTTGGCGCATGCCTGTAATCCCAGCAGCTCTGGAGGCTGAGGCAGGAGGATTGCAAGTTCAATGCCAGCCTCAGCAACTTAAGTGAGACTTTCTCTCAGAATAAAAAGGGTTGGGGATGTGGCTCAATGGTTAAGCACCTCTTGGTTTGATTTCCAGTACAAAAAAAGGAAAGAAAACATAAGCTACACAAATCAGACACTCCTGTCACTGTTTATACTGTTGCCTCATGTTTTCTCACTTTAGTACCTGGAGTTTTATTATTAGGTGAAGTGTTCCTCACCTCAAAGGATTTCTTTTTATTCATCAATAATAAAGAATGCCACTGCGCCTGCACAGCTCTTCCAGCTCTGCCTGGGGCCTGGTTGCTTGTGCCCTTCTCTCATGTCCTGCTGCCTGTTGGCAAAGCCTGGGAGGGGCTCCAGGTGAGGGGCCTGCTACTGTGAGGAGGCTTCTGGGCATCAGGCCTGAGCCGCTGCTGTTACAAGTGTCCGCTCATGCAGCCCTGCTGTGGAGAAGTGAGGACTGGGGCCTCGAGTGTCTGCACTTGTGGTCCCAGTTAGTGACAGTGGCTCATTAGATCTAAAACATAGGTAAGGTGTGCAGGAAACCCTTAATTCCTTTTCCTTCTTTCTTTGGAATTTTTTTTTTTTTAACTTGAGAAAAGTGGCATCGTATGGTGATTTAAGAACATAGCTTTAGAGTCAGGCGGCCTAGGTTCGTATCCTAGTGCTGCCACAGTTTGGCTGTGACTTTGGCCAAGTTAGTTAACCTTTCTGAACCTTAATTTTCCTTATCTCTAGAATTGAGAGAAAAATAATATCTGCCTCCAGGGTGGTGAGGATCAGGTGAGTAACTACACATTGTGCACTCGAAACAGCATTGAACTAGTAAGTGCTGGAAAAATATTTCCGTTAGCAGTGTTTCTTTCTCATGACAAGTCAGCCCTAAACAAGAGGAAATTGAACACAGTGTGAGAGTGAGCCTGAGCCCTTTGTTTGCTCCTTATGCAAACACTGCACTCTCTGGCGCCAGCCAGCTCCTTCTTGCCCGGGATGTGGGGAGCGCAAAAGCAGTGGTGCACCCTGTCTCTCAGCTCAGCCTCAGGCGTGCATGAGCCAAGAATTCTCCACTTGATTTCCAGCTTCACCTCTTCTTATCTGTATGACCTTGGGTGTTGTCTGTCTGCCAAATGGGCACACACGTGCTTAGGAGATCGCTAGCACTTAAGAGAGTGTATGTAATATATTTCTGCCCCAAGGTATATTTCTGCATAGTCTGTGGACTGTAGTTAGTCAGGAAGTAGCTCTCGCAACCTTTAGTTCACAATAGGTTCAGTCTGTGATGTAGATGCCATCTGTGGTTTGTCTGGGGCACACCTGACCTCATTCTAAATGGGCCATCTTCTTCTTGCATGGGCCTTATAGACTTCAATTTTTTGGGGGAAACATGAACATGTTACTTTTGGTTATCTTTTCAAATTTCATAAAATTTTGAAACTTATGTTTTCTATCAGTTTTCATTATGATATCAGAGAGATTTCCTTAGCACGGGAAACAAAAATGACTAGTGGTAAGAGAATCACCCTAAAGCCTCCACACTAGGCGTGCCATCATTATCTGACATTTGCGAGGAATGCAGATTCTCAGGCTTCATTCCTCCCCCACACCAAAAAAAAAAACAAACAAACAAAAGAAAAACACACACTCTGTGGTTGGGCCCACAAGTAATCCTAATGCATGCGGAAATCTGGGAACCATTACTGTTCAAGAAGGGGTTGTTGGGTATTGGGGAGAAAATAGGCATATTTAGCCCAGAGCTAAATAAAGGGCCCAGAGCGTATCAGCATACAAATTTTGCTAACCGATGATGAACTGGCAGTCTCAAGAATAAAGGTGAGGAGTATGTATTTGGGTCTTCTGCCTCTGTGTTTGTATGCACTGGGGCTCTGGCCAGATTGGCATGGATGGTGGCATTGCCCTGAAAGTGTTGTCCTTGCCTTGTAAATTAAAGGGGGACCCTCTTTCTTGTAGTCCTTGGATCTTTAATTTGCTGCACAATTCAGAGCCACTGAGCAGGTCTGTCCTGGGATTATAATGAAGTGCAAGACTTACTTGACCCTTCCCTTCTTTGAAATTTACCATGAAGCATACAAAGCCATTTTGACAAATAGGTCCTCACATAATTAATTGTAGTTATGGTGAATGTGAAGAAAACCAGAGTGCAGTGATCACAGAGTAGTTATCGTAGCACTAAGCATAGCTGCCAGTTGCCCTGTGCAGTGGTCAGTTCTCTGCTGTTGTTTCTAGGACCCATCAGCAGCATTGCCTCAGCTGACTCCTCCCTGTCCCTCCAAGTGGCCCACCCTTCCTCCTTTATAGTTTTCTTTGCTGCATCCTTCATCTTCCCAAACCTGTTAAGTGTCGGACCTCCTCTGAAGTACTTTTCTGTCCATGGTCACTCCACAGAGCATCCAAGCTGGACTTGAGACTTCAGACCTACACTGGACCCCCTATACTTGCCTCCAGTCAGGACTCTGCTCCTGAGCTCCAAGCAGGTATCCAGCTGCCTAAAAGACCTTTAGAAAACCATTTAGAAGTAAATGTGAGTCGGATATGGTGGTGCAGGCCTGTAATCCCAGCAACTGAGGAGGCTGAGGCAGGAGGATCTCAAGTTCAAGGCCAGCCTCAGCAACGTAGTGAGGCCCTGAGTAACTTAGCAAGATCTTTCCACAAAATAAAAAATAAAAAATAAAAAAATAAAAAGGGCTAGGGTAAAGTGGTTAAGCACCCCTGGGTTCAATCCCTGGTACTAAAAAATAAAATAAATAATTAAACAAATAAATAAATGTGAGGAGCTGGAGCAGCGGCTTAGCAGTTGGCGGCCTTGTCTTTCAAGTGTGAGGACTTGGGTTCAAACCCCAGCACAACATACACAATTAAGTGTTGGAGAAACTAAAGCCAGATGAAAAAATAAATAAATCCGTTTCTTTCTCTCTCCCCCTGTCTTAAAAAAATAAGTAAATGTGAAGCTTTGTACTCTGAGCCAGAGGGTTAGGGCTGGGAAAGTGATTCAATAGAATCTGTGAACTTTTTAGACAAAAGTATGTACACAGGCTTAAGGAATGGGCATTATTGTCAGGAAATGAGGTTGAGCAGATCATGTCCTGGTTGGCCTCAGAGACAGCTGCTGACAGTGACAGTGATGGCTATAGGAAAGGACAGGCTGGTAGAGCAGGACTCATATGACTGGGAATGTCTTGGATGGCCTTCTGGTATTTCAGGTCAGCTCTTAGATCTTAAAATGAGAATCTCAGAAGGTACCAAATCCAGGGGAGCTTAAACAGACATTCATTGTTCTCAGAACCTGTGGGTTCTGAGAAGTCTAGGCTACTCAGAAAGTCAGAATATCACAATTGCAGGAAGGATAGGTCTGGGTGGTCAGTGGGAATAGCTGGCCACAGACCTACAGGTGAATTCTAAAACAACAACAAAACTACCTCTACTTTCATTAGCTCTTATGGCTTTGGTAAACAGGTTTAAATGAGCAGGTCCCAGTTCTGGGTGCGTTGGAGTAAGCACATTCCCACCTGCCTCCCTAATGAAGGCAGCTAGGAAACTGAACTGAGTACATGGAGCAGCTGTCTGAGGGTGCTGGAAAGTATACAGCAGTGGATGGACTGTGGAAGACCAGAATCCTTAGTACTGCTGAAGTGGTGCTCAGTTTACTGATTTTTTTCCCCCTTTGATATTCACTAACCTGAACTCGGGCACCCACAAACCCAGAAAGGGGTGCTTAGATTGGCAGAGTACCAGGAGAAGTTCTTGTGCGTGATCTGAAGATGCATCTAATACTCAGAGAGGCAGAAGCCCCACTTGTCATTGTCATTCCTCTGCTCTCTTTCTTCCCAACCCTGAGATAGTCTTAAGGCAGCAGCAGTGGGGGCTGATGGGAATCTAGAGCCCTTAGGACAGGGAATTGATGGGAAGAGCTTTGTTCACAGAAAGCTAGATGAACCCTTGGCACTTCATTCTGTCTCACCATCACTAGGCCCTGATAAAGAAACAGTTGTAGTAAGTATGTGGCTAAAAAACCAGAACAGAGGAGACTCAGGAAACCAGAAAGCCCTGGAGGATTATAGAGATGAGAAACACAGGAATGTGACTCTTTAAGGTTGTTAGAACTCCTGGACTACCCACCTGGTTGTGGATTGATGGCTCTGACCCACAGTAGCATTCATGGACTGAAGACTGAAATCCACAAATCCCAGACTGCTCATTGCATGGTACACATGTGGGATAGATTCAAAAAGTGTTGAGAAGGGGCTAGAGTGGTGACTCAGCAGTTAGAGCACTTGCCTGGCATGTGCAAAAACTCAGGTTCTACATATACAACTAAGTGTTGGAGAAACAAAAGCCAAATGAAAAAATAAAATTGATTTTTTCTCAAAAAAAAAATGGCTAAGTTTGGAAGCCTGACTGGAATTTGGGTATGGAATCCAGCTGGATCATTCATTTACCAAAATAAAAAAATGTCAATATTTAGAAAGGAACCAGAGTCTTATAATACAATATTCAGAATGTCTGGAAAGCAGTTCAGAATTACACATCATATTCAAAATGTACAATAGGGGCATCAAGGAAAGAATATTGAAAGATGCAAGGGAGAAATGCCAATTCACATTCAGAGGCAAACCAATAAGGATCACCTCAGACTTTTAAGCTCAGACTCTAGAAGCAAGAAGATCCTGGAAGGAGATCTTTTGCAGTCTGAATGACCACAACATGAAGCCAAGAATACTATACCCAGCAAAGCTCAGTTTCAAATTTAAGGGGGAAATAAGAACTTTTCATGGCAAGATCAAACTTACAGCATTTGTGAACAAAAAACCAGATTACAAAGAATTCTCAAAGATAAACTCCAGATAGAAGAACTCCAAACCCACAAATAGAGGAAATTCAATAAAAGTACACACTGTCAATGGACAACCAAGACAGCACAGAACTCACTAATAAAACACAATAACTATTAATGATATCCACTTTACTATCCTAACACTGAAAGTGAATGGTCTCAATGCACCAATAAAAGTCACAGATTAGCAGATTGGATCAAAAAACAAAATCCAACAATATGCTGCTTACAAGAGACTCACTTTACAACCAATGATATTTACAGATTGAGGGTGAAAGGATGGAAAAAAAAATCTACCATGCATATGGCCCTAAAAAGCAAGCTGGTGTTGCAATATTTATAATCCAACAAAGTAGATTTCAAGCAAAACTAATCAGAAGAGATAAAGAAGGATACTACATCTTAGTAAAGGGAACAATACAACAGGAAGATGTAACCATAGTAAATATATACTCTCCAAATAATAATGCTCCCAACTATGTGAATAAATTACTCCATGACATAAAACTACTTATGGACCTCAACACAATAATAATGAGAGACTTCAACACTCCTCTATCATCAATAAACAGATTATCAAAGCGAAAAAACAATAAAGGGATCTCCAGCCTAAGCAACTCCATAAATCAAATGGACTTAACAGACATCTGCAGAATATTCCACCCCAAATCTGCTGAATATACTTTCTTCTCAGCAGCACATGGATCCTTCTCTAAAATAGATTGTATTCTAGTTCACAAAGAAAATCTCAGCAAATATGAAAAGTAGATATTATTCCCTGTATTCTATCAGTCCATGATGCCATGACCCTAGCAATTAACAGCAAAAATTATAACAGAAAACACACATGTACATGAAGATTGAATTAATACCCTACTAAATGAAGAATGGACCCAAGAAGTCATGAAAGCAGAAATCAAGAAATTCTTGGAAGAGAATGAGAATGAAGACACAACATATCTAAACCTCTGGGACAGCATGAAACCATTTCTAAGGGGAAAACTTATAGCACTAAGTGCCTACATTAAAAATGAGGAGAGATCTCAAAGAAATAAGCTTATGCTCCATCTCAAATTCCTACAAAAGGAAGAACAATCTAATCCCAAAGCCAGCAGAAGACAGGAAATAAGATCAGAGCTGAAATCAGTGAAATTGAGAACAACAACAACAACAAATCCCTCAAAGAATTGATGAAACACAGCTGGTTCTTCAAAAAACTAAAATAAAATTGACAGAACCATAGCGAATCTCACTAAAAGAAGGAGGGAAAGAAAACAAATCAACAAAATCACCAATGAAAAGGGAGAGATCATCACTGAGCCTAAGGAAATCCAATGAATTATAAGAACACATTTTGAAAAACTATGCTCCTCTACATTAGATAATCTGGAAGACATGGACAAATTTCTAGACACATACAACACCCCCAAATTGATGCAGGATGATATTAAAATCCTAAGTAGCCCAATAACAGGCACTGAAATCCATACCACAATTAAAAACTTTCCAAAGAAGAAAAGTCCAGGACTGATGGATTCCCTCCTACTAGGAGGAGTTAACACCTCTCTTTATTAAGCTATTCCAAGAAATTGAAAAGGAGGAACCAAAGCTATCAGGCAAGAGAAGGAAATCAAAGGGATAAGAATAGGAAGAGAGGAAGTCAAACTGTCCCTTTTTGCTGATGTCCCTTTTTGCTGATTCTATTTCTGGAAGATCAAGGAAACTTCACCAGAAAGCTGCTTGACTTTATAAACAGATTTGTGGCAGGCTACAAGATCAGTACCCATAAATCAATAGCTTTCTTATACACTAACAATAATAGGGCAGAAGAAGAAATCAGGAAATTGGTCCCATTCACAATATCCTTAAAAAGAGTAAATACTTGGGAATTAATTTAACAAGGGAAGTAAAAGACCTCTTCAGCGAAAGTTATTGAACATTGAAGAAAGAAATTGAAGAAGAACTTTCCATGCTCTTGGTTAGGCAGAATTAATGTAATTAAAATGGCCTTTCTGCCAAAAGCACTGTACAGATTCAGTGCAATCCCCATCAAAATACCAATGTCATTCTTTACTGCTATAGAAAAAGCAATTCTCAGATTCATTTGAAACAACAGGAAACCCAGAATAGCCAAAACATTACTAAGCAAGAAAGATGAAAAAGGTAGTTTTGCAAATACCAGATCTAAAATTATTCTATAGAGCTGTACTAACAAAAACAGCATGGTACTGGTATCAAAATAGGAATGAAGACCAATGGAATGGTATAGAAGACTCTGAAACAACCCCACAAATCTCTAGATATCTGATCTTTGACAAAGGGGGTCCAAATATAACATGGTGGAATGACAGCCTATTCAATAAATGGTGCTGGACAAACTGGACAGGCATTTGCAGGAAGTTGAAATTAGATCCTTATCTCTTACCTTGCACAAAAATCAAATCAAAATGGATCCAGAAACTAGGAATTAAACCAGCTACCAAGCAACTGCTAGAAGAAAAGTTGGCATCAATACTCCAGCATTTTTCAATAAGACACCCAAAGCGAAAGACTTAAAGTCAAAAACCAGTGAGTGGGATGCCATTAAACTAAAAAGCTTCTGCACAGCCAAGGAATTGGTTAAAATTGTCAAGAGACAACCTACAGAGTGGAGATCATCATGGCCTGTGTTACCTCCAACTGGGGACTAATATCCAATATTTACAAATAACTCAAAAAATTTAGTACCAAAACACAAACAATCCCATCAATAAATGGGCCAAAGAGCTAAATAGTAACTTCTCAACAGAGGAAATTGAGCAAGCCAATGAAGACATGAGAAAGTGTTCTAAATCACTAGTAATCAGAAATGCAAATCAAAAGTACATTAAGATTTTACCTCACTCCAGTCAGATTGGCAAAGATATAGAATATAAACAATAACAAATGCTGGAGGGGTTGCAGGGAGATAGAAACACCAGCTCACTATTGGTGGAACTGCAGACTGGTACAGCTGCTCTGGAAAGCAGTGTGGAGAATCCTCAAAATTAGGAGATGGATCCACTATACGATCCAACTATCCATCTTCTGGGTATTTTCCCAAAGGAGTTAGAATTAGTACATTACAGCGGTACAGCAAAATCTATGTTCATACCAGCTCAATTTATAATAACTAAATTACAGAACCAATCTAGATCCCCTCACTGGATGAATGGATCAAAAACTGTGATCCATGTAAAATGGAATTTTACTCAGCAATTAGAAACAACGATATTGTGGCCTTTGAAAGTAAATGGATGGTAATGGAAGAAATCATGCTGAGCAAAATTAGCCAAACCCAGAGAGTCAAGGTTTGAATATTTTCCCTCATTTATGGAGGCTGGAGCTATATCCAGGCTTGGGTGAAAGGCAGTCAACCTCATGTATTAGACTCAACAAAGGCATAGCAATACATAATCTAGGGCAAGCATAGATGTGTCGGGGAGGTGGGAGGTAATAGGTGGGCAGAGGGAGTATCAGGAGGGATCTAGGGAGACAATCAGCAGTGTGGCATACTCTTTACCCCCCTGAGAATCCAAATAATACTTACTCAATCGTTCAGTTCTGGAAGATTCACAACCTAAGCATTTATATCACTTGTAGGGGCAAAATATAGAAGAATCAAGAGACTGGGGTATGGGCAATATTGAGGTAATTCTGGTTTAAGAACATATGCATAATATGTTATTACTATATATGCATTTATGATTATACAATAACTCAACTGCTTTGAAAATAATTAAACAAAATTACCTGGCTTATGAAGAAGTAGAAATATATAATAAATAAATAAATAAATAAATATTCTTTTTTTTTTTTTTTTTTTTTTTTTAAGAGAGAGGGCCAGTGAGAGTGAGAAAGAGAAACAATCTATTTTATTTAGTCTTTCATGTGCTTTCGTTGCTCTGACACTTTGTTATAAACCTGGTGCTGGGTTTCAAACCCGCATCTTCGAGCATGCCAGGCATGCGCTGTAACCACTTAGCCACCGCTCCAGCCCCCTAGGATTATCTTTTGACAATCATGGTACACCAGTGTCAAAACTACACAGATTTTGGAATTGCCAGCAAAGACTCTAATGCAGTCATTATGAAAATACTCCAGCAAGTAAGGGCAAACACTTTTGAGATGGGAAGATAGTTAAGTATCAGTGAAGAAAACAGAAAATATAAGAACTAAGTGGAGGTGATCACCATGGCACAAACCTGTAATCCCGGTGACTCTGGAGACCCAGGTAGAGAATTGCAAGTCTGAGGCCCGCCTGGGCAATTTAGTGACACACACCCTTAACTACTTAGCAAGACCCTTTCTCAAAAAATAAAAAGAACTAGGGATGGGGCTGGAGTGGTGGCCTGGCTTTCTCTCTTTCTCACTCACTGTCCCTCTATCTTTAAAAAACAAAACAAAACAAAACATAAAAGGACTAGGGATATAGCTCAAGTGCGTGTGGATTCAATCCTGGCAACTCCCCACCTCCACACACTGAGTAGAAATTTTATAACTGAGAAATTTAATAACCAAAATAACTAACCAGACAGGATCAATAATAGGATGGACATGCAACAGAAAAGACAGAGTGGATTTTGAGATGAATCTTTAATAGACATTATCCAGTCTGAATAATACAGAGAAAAAAGTTAAAAAAATAAAATAAAACAACAACAACAACAACAAAAACCCAGGGCCTTGAGAACATATGGGGCAGTTAAAAACTCTAAGTTGGAGTCATTGGAATTTCAGAAGAAAAGGAGAAAAAAACGTGATACAGAAAAGAATATTGGAATAAATAGTGGCTAAATATGTCCTAGATTTAGCAAGAGACAAACCTACAGATTTAAGAGACTCAGTGATGCCTAAGCAGGATAAACCTAAAAAAATCCATGTCCAGCCAAAATCCATGTCCAGGCATATCATAACCAAATTGCAGAAAATAAAGACAAAACAATCTTACAGCCAGAGAAAAACATGCATTACTTATTGGGAAATAACAGTTGGAATGACTGTGAATTTCTCATCAGAAACCACAGAGGCCAGAAGGAAATGAAACAGCATTTTTTGAGTGCTAAAGGAAAAGAACAGCCAACCTAGAATTTTGTATCCAGCAAAAGTACCCTTCAGTAATGAAAGAGGTGAAGGCACCCTCAGGTGAAAGAGCAGTGAAGAGGATTTGTTGCCCGTAGACCTGCTGTGCTGTGATGAAAGAATTGCTAAGACTTGTTCACGCCGGAGGGCCTTACACCAGAAGGAGACTTGGAGCATCAGGGGAAACGTACAGAAGTGGGAAACATATGGGTACATGTGGACTGTTCTCTTAATGAGTTCTGTTTCTGTTTAAACATGTGCCATGTGCTTGGTTGGAAGTGAAGATCATGGTGTTGTTGGGGTTTCAAGCCATGTGGATGTAACATGGAAGACAATTATCAGTGCTCCTCTCTAGACACAAGAGCTGGATAGCACCATTAGCCAGCTGGATCTAACTAGCCTGAGGACATTCTAACCTCTAACAACAGCAGCTCGAATGTTCCAAGGACACGTGGACATGCACCAGGATAGACCAGGTCCTGGATTCTAGGAGAAATTTGAACATTTTGCAAAGACAGATGTTACAAATGTGTTCTCTGACCATAGTGGTATTAGACAGAAAGATGGCAAGAACACCTCCAAAACATGGAAATCAAGCAGGTAATAAACTTCAGAATGAATTATGGGTCAAAGAGAGAGTCTAGGAAAACTATGAAGTATTTTGCAGTGTACAGAAACACAACATGTGAGAGTCTGGAGCGGTGGCTCAGCGGTTACAGTGCTTGCCCAGCATGCATAGGGACATGAGTTCAAACCCTAGCACCACATACACAACCAAGTTTAGGAGCAATGAGGGCCACATGAAAATCTAAATAAAATTGATCCTCTCTTTCTCTCTCTCTCACTGTCCCTCTCTCCCTCTTAAAAAAACAAAAACAAAAAAACAATGTATGAAAACTTACCTGGATGCAGTATTTGGAAGGGAAATTGATAGCATTAAAATGCTTGCATTAACGTGAAGAAAGATCTCACATCAGCAATCTTAAGTTTCTACCTGTGAAGCCATAAAAAGAGCAAGCAAATAATAAACATAACATCAGAAATAATGAAGTTAAAATGAACAATAAAAATGAGACTGCAGCCAAAAGCTGGTTCTTTGAACTGATCGGTGAAATTGATCAAACGCTAACTAAACTGAAAAAACGAAAAGAACCAAATTATCAATAAAAGTAATGAAAAAGAGAGATGTCACAGGAATATATTTCTGTGAACCCACAGAAATAAAATGGGTAAGATGAAAATGTTTTGGATAGTTCTCTGCACATAAATTCGACAGCTTACGTGAAATGGCCCATTTCCATGTAAATTACAAATAATTTAAGGTGAATAACCTAAATCATCTCTCAGTTACTCAAAAAAGGGAAGTTACAGTTAAAAACTTTCCAAAAAAGATCTCCGTGCCTGCATGGTTTCACTGGTGAATTCTACTTAACATTTAAAGAAAAATAAAAGCAATTTTAGAAGAGGGAGTACTTCCTGATTTCATCTTATGAGACTGGTATTACCCTGATGCCAAAACCAGACAGACAGAGTGCTGAAAAGAAACACTGGAGACCAACATCCCTTAACACGCACACAAGATCCTCAGTACAGTGTGAGAAAATGGATGCAGGAACACATTAATAAAGCAAGGCAGATGATGGTGGCATCAATCCTGGGGTTGCAAGGACAGCTCCACGTTTCAAATCGGTATGATCCACCATGCTACTGAGCTAAAGAAAACCACATCCTCCTGTCAGTCAAGAAAAAGCATTTGATAAAATTCCGTGTCCATTTCTGATAAAACCTCAGCAAAGAGAAACAGAAGAGAGCCTGCTAACCTTGGCAGAGGACATCTGCAAAAACCACTCTCACTAGTCTCTGACTAGAAGCTCCTGGGTCACTGGTGGGAATGCACAGTGGTGTAGCAATTCTGGAAAACAGTTTGGATTTTTTTTTTTTTTTTTTTTGGTACTGGGGTTTGAATGCAAGAGCACTCTGTCACTGAGCTTCATCCCCAGCTCTTTTTATATTGAGACCAGGCTTTGCTAAATTGCTGAGGCTAGCCTGGAATTTGTAATCCTCCTGCCTCAGCCTCCCTTGTTGCTGGGATTAGAGGTGTGTGCCACCCAACCTGGCTGGAGTGAAGTGTATGCAGTTGTGTCTTGTTATTTCTGGGAGACTGGTTCCAGGACCCCTGCAGATCCCCAGCTCTTTGGGCACTCAAGTCCCTTATATGAAATGGTATTGTATTTGCATGTAAACTGACATCTTCCTGTAAACTTCAGGTCATCTCATACAGTGTAAATGCTGTATCAGCAGCATTTTACTCCATCGTTTAGGAAATCATGTCGAATGCAGTACAGAGGCAGGGTGTTTTCTAAGAATGTTTTTGGGCAGCGCAGGCCTCAGGGGCTGAGGAGAGCGGGAGGGGGCGGCAGGGGGAAGATGGCTCTTTCTCACCTATGAAACCCAAGGACTGCTCTGATGAGAAGTCCAAGGATCGTTCTAAAGACAAAAAGGCTGCCAAGGAGCCTAGTGAGAAGGACTCTGGCAGGAATAAGACTCGAAAGAAGCGCAGTGCGTCCAGTGGAAGCAGCAGCACCGGGTCTTGATCTAGTTCCACCACCAGCTCAGGACCCAGTACCAGCACAGGCTCAAGCAGTGGATCCAGCTCCTCCTCTGCATCCAGCCGCTCAAGAAGTTTCATCATGTCCTGCAGCTCCAGTTCCAGCAGTTCATCTAGACCCCTGTCCTTCTTGGCACAGACACAATAACAAGTGTGCTCCCGTTCCAAATCCAAACCACCTAAAAGAGATGAAAAGGAAAGGAAATGGTGGAGCCCTTCCCCTAAACCCACCAAAGTGCACGTTGGAAGGCTTGCCAGGAATGTGGCCAAGGATCACATCATGGAGATATTTTCCACCTATGGGAAAATTAAAATGATTGACATGCCTGTAGAAAGGATGCATCCTCATCTCTGCAAAGGCTGTGCGTATGTGGAGTTTGAGAATCCAGATGAAGCGGAGAAGGACTGGAGCACACGGATGGAGGACAGATGGATGGCCAGGAGATCACTGCTACTGCTGTGTTGGCCCCCTGGCCCAGCCTCCCCCCGCCCCGCCCTGGCGATTCAGCCCTCCTAGGAGAATGCTGCCACCACCTCCAGTGTGGTGCAGGTCACCCCCACAGATGAGGAGGAGGTCGCGTTCTCCAAGGCACAGGTCCCCCGTGTGCAGATGGTCCCGTTTTCCTGGCTGCCACCGCCACAGAAGCCGCTCCAGTTCTAACTCCTCCCGATAAAGAGGGCCACCAAAACGCATCTAAACCTATGCCCCACTTGGCTCCGTTGTGTCACTTTTCTAGCTGAAGAAAGGTCGACAGGAAATGACCCCTCACTTGGGCAGGCTTCAGAGGCAGCCATTGAGGCCTTTCCTCTGCAGGCGTGCAGATGGTTCAGGTCTGTGCCCTTTAAGGTGCCCTGCAGTTTTCTGGCTAGAAAGCTCACCCATTCCCGTTCCTCAGACTGTTCAGTGGTAGAGCCAGCAGGAAGCAGCAAGCTTCCAGGTGGCATTGTGGCCAGGTTTCTTCATAGATGACTTGGGCCAGTCTGGCAAACTTGGTCATGCCCTTGCTGTTGCTGTGCTGTGTCCTACAGGAAAGGGGACCAAGCCGCCATTCTTGTTAGGCCTGGCCTCTTTCCCCTGTTTGAATTCTTTTCCAACCTCTAGGGTTTCCACCCTTGAAGAGTCCCCCCACTGTTAGTTGGCATAAATGGTTGTCTTTCCATGTTCTCCCACAACCTGTACCCCATAATCTCCATTACTTTCTGAAATTGGTGAGCAAGTTGAGAGCCAGCTCTGCAAGGTCATCCCAGAGCCGTCATTTTGCCTGCCATTCATGGTGGTATTGCAGGTGACCTTGGCAACATGTACATTGCTTTTTTTTTTTTTTATTTTGG
>PVKS010034916.1:0-20502 GCA_004027875.1 Aplodontia rufa
AAGATACCTGAATATATCAGTACAGCATAATTACATTTTTCAGATATAGAAAGGATAATGTGTCACTTTAATAACAACATTAAAAGGGACATAATTTGGGACTAGTGTATAAGTTGCTCCTTTCATGTACGTGACAGTTCATGATTTTTCACACTTATGTTTTATCTTCTATAGTGGGGCAAGACTTACATCAGAGAGTCTCCATCCCAATCCTATTTGAGATCAAAATCATTTATCAAAAGGCAGTGAGGATGTTCCAGAATTACACTGCGGTGCACAACTCTGAATACATTGCAACCCACTCACTGAACTGGGTACTTTTTTAAACATTGAAATAACTAGATTTATATGCCTGTCTGTATACTTTTAAAGGTTCAATTTTGTGTTGTGTGAACTATACCTCAAAAAAAGATCCTTTAAAAAATGTTGAGTCTTGCAGTCCCTGCAGTTTCTCATTCGTCTTTCTCTTTCTCAGCACTGCCTTCAGATATAGTAGGATCTTCTGGTCACCTTATGGCCGCTTTCAGAGAACTCATGAAGCTTAATATTGCTAAAAAGAAAATGAGACCTTCAGCTGGTATTAGTTCTTAATGTATGTTGCAAGTAAACCTACCTGGAAGAAAACTAGAGGCACAGATGGCAGGATGAGTAGACAATGCAATGATCATCTCTTGATGTCTAACGCTGATTTTGATGTGACATGGAAACTAAGCACATGGTGCCCAGAGGCTTTTGGAAATCACTGTGCTCAATATCAAGGAGCTGAGACAGCTTTTGACGATATGCAATGATGTTTCCTATAGGGAGATTGCACATAATATTTCTTCCAAAAATGCAAAGGCATTGTGCAATGAGCTGTCTGTCTGGCTCTTGTTTCACAAAAGCCAAGTGATGACTGTGGATTGAGGAAGATAAATAGCAGATCTCATTGAGGAATTTATTTATCTTCTATAAAGAGCACTATAAACTCACCAAAAAGGAAAATAGCAGGGGTGAGGATCTGAATTGTAATATGTGTAATATGTGATCACAAATTGAGTAAGACTAATTGTTTCAAACATTTATTAAATTCAGGTCCTCAGTGGATCCCTGAATTTTGTCTTATATGTCATAGTTTCAATATTCATAAATGTTCTTCTTATTTGAACTCAACATATAAATTACTATTACTTTAAAAGTGCATTTTTAGCAAGAACTGTAGCTCAGTGGAAGAGTGTTTGTCCATCATGAGCAAGGCCTTAGGTTCGATCTCCAGCATGCACGTGGACACCCCCACTACATTAAGATAGTATCTTTCAAAAATATGTTTTGAAAAATCCTCATAATTATGGCTGGTGATGTTGCTCAGTGGTAGAGTGTGTGTATGAGGCCTTGGGTTCAATCCCAAGCACTGCAAAAAAAAAGTCTTCATGATTTATGGATTAACCCTAATTGCTAGGGTGATTAACCAAATGAGATTAACTGAGTACAATTAATTGAATACCACAATTACCAACACTTTGGTGTTAAACTGGGTATTTTGTAAATGCCTCATTTACAAATAAGTACAAAGAAGGGAAGAGAATTATCAGCCTTCAGAGAAGTTAGAGATGAAGAGAATAGGATTCCTACCATAAAGGTAACAATTCTCCATGATTTTGATACAAAGCTGAATAAAATAAACACAACATATAAAAGGTAAATTGTACTTTGTGGTGTCAGAGGATGATATCTGGTTGAGGAAATGAAGTGTTTGAAAGAATAAGAAGCACTTCTGGTTAATCTGGAAAGTTAGTTTATATTTTGACAGATAGTGATAAGCTAGAGACTTTTCAATATATGGAACAACCAAAGCACAGGTACACAGATAGGAAGAAAATAAGAGTGGGACTCATTAAATGGAATAGGATATTTAAAAAATGATATATCAGTTTGCAGCAAGAATATAACATGTTCAAGGTATAGTGTTGACCCTATGGGGGATTCAAAACAAATTTTGTGCTTCAATCAAGCCACACCCTCAAAAGGCTACATATCAAGATATCTCTATTTCTTCAGTATTTCATAGGAGCCAGCCCTTCTATTCAATGTATTTTCTTGTTTTGACTTCTGTTTTTATCAAAGTTTGTGAATAGAAGCAGCTAAAGGAAAACTTTATGTATTGTCTGTGGAAGTACTGTTAAGGATATCATTCCATATATCACCCATGTGAGCAATTTGTTTAAAACTGAATTCTGGAGAACAGTTTGTTTCACCTGAAAAACTGATATGAATTAGTTTGGAGAATTACATACATCTTCCTTTTTGCTTTGGCTTCCAGGAAGTTCATATCCATGTTTGAGGCTCAAGTACAGAAAATGAGTTTTACTTTATGGCCTACATAGGACATTATTTTTCTTAAACAAGATCTTATTTTTTCTTTACAGTTTTGCACATTGAAAGGGTTTGTTGTTACACTTTCATACATTACTTTAAAATTCATTAAATTAGCACGTATTTATTGACTACTTACTATGTGTCAGTTGCTGAATGTATCATAGTGAATGAGGCAGATATAAAACCTGCTGTCAAAGAGATTAGCTTAGTGGGGAATTCAGATAACAAATGGATAAACTAACAAAAATGTGTGTAATTTAGATTTCTCCTGGTCTTGACTCCCTATTTATATTTATTATTGCTTTCCTGAATATGTTCTCATTATTAAACTACCTTTGTGGAATGAGGTAGGGTGTAAATAAATAAAGAAATAACATATCTACATGCAATGGGAAATACTTTATATTTTAAGTGAATTTCAATGCAATGACACAATCTGTGTGGATTTTTTCCCCTTACATTAGAATTCCATATGTATAGCTATATCAGCTGATGAAATGGAAATTTCCAAAGTTAAAATCTTTGGTTTTTAAAGCTATAGGGAATGCAAACAAGCAATTTCTTCCCAAATGCTATTAATTCATGAGACAGCTCCTAAAAAAAATCACAAACAAAAGATGAGTATCACACTCCATGGTGTTGTCCCATAACAACCTTTTCCACATAAGTGATTTATACACTTCTGACAATGATGTACTCTTTATAATCAAGTCCTAGGATGACTAAAGGATTAGACCGATCTTCTTGACTTCTTAAGGCTTAAGTGGCAACAGTGTTCATCCAGATACAATCAACTGTACAAATCACATTTTTAGGCTTTCATAGGTTATTAAGCTAAAATGAGCATGGATATGGCCAGTGATCCACATTAAAAAAGCAGCGAGAGTTGGAAAATAAGATAATAAGAGCAATACATGGAGCAAGTGATAGATTCCTAAAAGGTACATCAACTTAAACTGCATAAGTACCCCTTTTCCCTGATCTTTTTTTGAGTGCCTAGAAAGCAGAGACCATCCCCTGATGTAATGAATTAGTTATTTAAACACATAGTTTTCCATTCATATAATGATCACTTCATTTAACAATCATTGGCCAAATAGCATGCCCTGCATGCCAGATTGCTAGGTGCTGGGGATACAGCAATAAATCAGACATAAGACCCATTGTAGATGGACTTTCTTGTGGGAGAGATAATCAGTGAAACAAAGACTCACAAGACCCTGAGGGCACTGTACTCCACGGAGAAGCACTACAAAGGTTTGTGGAGGGAATGAATTCCACATGGGGTCACATTTAAGACTCAATTTACAATAGGTAAATTATGCAATCAACCCCGATGCCCCTCACTGGATCCAAAAGCTGTGATATAATGAAGTTCTGTGCAGCTATTAGAAACAATGATATTGTGGCCTTTGAAGGTAAATGGATGGCAATGGAAGAAATCATGATAAGTGAAGTAGCCAAACCCAGAGAGTCAAGGGTCAAATAATTTCACTCATTTGTGGAGGCTTGAGCTAAACCCAGGCATGGGTGAAAGGTAGTAAAATTCATGTATTAAATTTCAGCATAGTGACACATAATCTAGGGGAACCATAGTCATGTTGGAGGTAGGGAGGAGGGAGAGGCAGGGGGATGGGAGAGGGAGATAGGATAGGGAGGTATCTGAGACAATGTAGCATACTCTTTACCCCCTCTGAGAAGTCAAATATAATGTACAAAATCATTTATGTGTGTAAAATTCACAATCATATCTATGTATATATATATAAATATATATACACATATGTAAATATATATACTATATGTAAATATATATACTATATGTAAATATATAAATATATATAGTCAATTATATTTGTTAGGGGCATAATATAGGATTATCAAGGGATTAGGGTGTAGGCAATGTGGGGCTAACTATGGTTTATGATCAAATTCATATCTTACTTTATACACATTATTGTAAAACTACTTAACTCTTAATTTAAAAACATCATTTTTGTGGGGCCATGGTGGGTATATTGAAATGAATCAGAGCTAGCCTCTACCCTTTGGGGTTTACCATTTACTGAGGGGAAGGAACCAGAAAGGAAACAACCAGAAGCTAAAAATAAATATTCAGTACAGTTGTAAGCAAAACTTCCATGGTGGTACAAAGGAAGGAGTCATTAAATCTCACTGGGAGGATCAGGTTAATTTCATGAAAAGAGGGCATTTGACTTGGACCTTGATATATGATTATCATTTTTGTAAGCACAGCATATGGGGAAGGGCATTCTGACCAGAGGGAATTATATGGGTGAAGGAAGGGAGGTGTGAAAATTTAGGGAATAGTAAGTAGACCACGGTATTTGGAACAGAAATTGAAATAGAAGAATGCCATGGAATATGAAGGCTAGAGATGTTGACGGATCGCAATTATGGAAGACCTTGTAATGGATTTGAATTTTGAGAAGAACACTTTTGATAAATAAATGAATAGTGATCATTTGGGAAAAATGGAGATGCCTGTAGATATTATTTCAACCTAATACTTCATTAATTGCTAGGTTGACTTTTTGGTGCTAGCTTGGTAAAAAAAAATGTTAAAGCTACAAAAAAGAGAAATTTTATCTCCTGAATTTTGGTGTAAATTAGTACTTGGAAGTTGTGATAAAGTGATAATGTACAGCAGGGAGTTCTAGATTTGAGTTCCAAGTGTTCAGACTTACTCTGTGTTAGGATGACTTCAACTTGCAGCCCCAATTATGTAAAGTTAACATGCATATTTGTCCAAGATTGAGGAAGGACTGCAATAACTGTGGTCAAAGTAGGGATGAAATACAAAGAAATGCAGAAAAGATTTTAAGTTATGTTGTAATGTATGAAAGTCCTATTAGAGGCTCCTGAGAAAATTTAATGTGAAGGTCTTTAGTTATTCCATTCATGAAGGCTATGAACAAGTTAAAAATAAAAACAGATAAAAGCTTGTTTTGTTTCAAGAACTGATGTATGCAAATGCCAAGGCTGCTATGTACAGACATAAGAGATGAGCTTTATTTGTTGGTGAGCTTTATTTCTTTTCCTCCTGGGACAGAGTCTTGATGATCTCCTCCTTCTTGGTCTGGAGATGCTCCTCACTGCACTTGCATGTCTCCTTGGTCTTAGATCTGTGGGCCTCAGCCTCGTCAGCCAGGAGTTTCTTGTGGGCTTTATCTGTGTTCAGCTTGTGAGTGTGTTCCACGAGGATCTACTTATGTTTGAACATGTTCCCCTCTCTATTCAGGTGGAGGCTGATACATGTGGTGGTCAATCTTAGATTCACAGTATCTCTTGAGCAGCCTACACAGAAGAAGCTGAATCCTCCTTATCCAGGTTACCTTCTCTGGCTTCAGGCATTAGCTGTACCCTTTCACCTACCTATGCCCATATGCCTGCCCTTCTGGCAAGTCAAGGATTTTTTTCTGGCATCAAGCCCAGAATGGACATTCACTAACTTGTAGATTATCAGCCCATTTTGGTCAGCTTCCTGATCTGTTGACAGGAGTTTGCATAGGTGATTCCATTGGCCTCATTGGGTTCCAACCAGACCTTCTTCTTTTTTCTTTTAGAGAGAAGGGCAGAGAGAGAGAGAAAGAGAGAACCAATTTTATTTTGTTTTTCATTTGGCTTTCGTTGCTCTGACACTTCGTTGTGTACGTGGTGCTGGGGTTCGAACTAGCATCCTCATGCATGCCGGCAAGTGCCGCAACTGCTGAGCCACTGCTGCAGCCCCCAGACCTTCTTAGTGCAATGGCAGAGAACACTAGAAGCAAGCCTTTTCTGAAACCTGAGCATACTCATGGTTGTAGCCATGGCAATGATAGGAACAAGTTTGTTTTTAGGTAGGACTGAATCTGAACTTGACAACCATGTATCTGGAGGTAGTATTAACTTTATACAGCTGTCGTAGAATACAATGGATAAGACCCTGAAAGATCTTTCTGACAAAAACTGTCATTCTCCTTGTGATCCCTGGTAAAGAAATTGGCCAGGTAGTCTAGTATTTCATCCAAAGGAGAGTTCTCAGTAGGAGTGACTCATTATGTGTTTGTCCTAGTAGTTTTCAATAATTATTAACAGTGACACCCTTTTGGATAAAGTTATTCTGAACCTCAATGTATAAAATGGATTAAAGGGGAGCTTTTCAGTTAGAGGAGGGCATTCCTGGCCCATTCACTCTTAGGAAGCACCCTGTGAATCCAAAGAGTTCTAAATAAAATATATTACTTCCAGACACATAGAAACTTCTCTGGTAAAAAATATGACATTGGTGGAGAGGGAAATTTTTAGAATGTTGGTTCTTTAGGCTAGAGCTAATTGTAACAGGATAGTCAGTGGGAGCCCTGAGAAACCAGAGTCAATGTGGACCTGTACACAGCCAAGAAAGGAGGTGATTGTTTAGGTTATGGACAGACTTTGAAAGGAGTGGAGAACCACTAGTGGCCCAATACTACACCTTTTCCACATCTAAACATATTCTGTTTTGCTTTTATTCCCTCTTCACTCTCTGAACTTGTCCTCCATTGCTAAGCCAATTAATTTGATTTTTTTTTTGCTGTCTTGATTTTCTGTGTTTTTACCCAAGCATTGAAATTCACCTGAACATCTTTGATAGTAGGAAGCCTAAATGCTTTCTGATAATTCATACTTTAACATCCTTTCCTCTTTACCTAAGGTTCTGTCATTATTACTTCTCTGAAATTGTACCATCATATAAGACTAGTTTATTTTCTCCCTCATTATATAGATATCTCTGTTTCCAGGCCCTATTTAGAACATATCTTCTGGACAATTAAAACTGTTTTATCTGCCCCTTTGCTCTTATTTTCCTTCATGTATCACCTGCGTTTTTCAAAACTTATTCCATGCTGTATGTTTGATAAGCACTTAGAACTTACTTAGTATTACATGTGCAGAGGACAAAGGGGAGGAAGAACAGTTAAGATCCATTTATCTGGCAACTAAGGATATACTTTGTTTTCTTTGCTTTTTTCTAACCAAATGCTTCAGGCCAAGCCTTGGTTTGGTGTGACTGGTTCCAGTGAGATTCTTCCACCTCTACTTTTGCTGTTCACCAAGGATCATATATCTGCAGGGGCTGCTGTCTTGCCCTTGAAACTTGCTATGCACTGTATGCCGGGGACTTGGTCCTGGGTCAGAACCCTCCCTCTGCAGTAATATAAACTATTAAGCAAATGGCACTGAGCAATGTTCTCTCCCCAAGTCAAAATGCTCTCATTTAGGTAAAATTTGAGCCTGCTGCTGGCAGTTAGGAGTCAGAATGGCAAAGAGAAATACAATGTAAAAGCAATATGAGTTTGAATGAAATTATGATGTGTCAGATGGCACCATTCCCCGCATCCCCATAGGCAGGCATTAGGGAAGATCTGTAATGTAATGCTGGAACAGAATTCCAATAGTAGAAAGAAGAGTGGCATTCCAAGCTGGAGTGTGCAACAAACATGTTAACTCCTTGAGGTCCTTTGGGAACCACAGATGTGGAATGAACGACCATAAATTATTGGTTGAATGAATGAAGCAAGCTCTGGATCATTAGAAGTATATATGTGCATATATTAAGATAAGACACACACAACAACTTTTCTCCCTCAATCTTGTGTTTGAAGTGTAAGAAAGGAAGTATATTCACGTTTATGATTGTATCCAAAGCCCACACTATTGTAGCACAGGCCAAAGGTGACATGGAATTGAATTAAGTGTTGTTGATTATGTTATCCCTATTCCCAATTATGCCTGTCTCCTATGTATAGCAAGATGGTTAAATTTGTGATTATTTAGGGAAAGGAATTAAATTTTTATTTTTAAAATATCCAAAAGAGTACTAAAGCAGTTCTGGTAAGAACATGTTATGAACTTTTGGCAATATCTAGGTCTGCACAGAAATTGCTTAAAAAATCTGCAGATGTTTTAGTCATTCAACTGATTTGTTATTTTGATAGAACTAGTGAGAATTTTGATATTTCTTGTGTTATAATTCTCTGTGTGATTGTGTGGAAGCTTACACTCACTATTGTCATGACTGTGTGTACCCAGTAGTAATGAAACTTAAATTGTTTAAAAGCATTCTGTTGCCTAAACTACTCATTTGATTTGTTACTCTTATTTGTTTTACACTGCAAGTGCATGACCCTTTATTTCCTTACTTACTCTCACATTTTCCCAGATGTTAATTTTCAGAATTCTTTCAGATCCATCTTCTTGTCTGAATTATGCAATTGTCATTTGAATAAGTGAGGCTCAGAAGACATTTAATGTATTGTCTTAGGCAACATAAATAATTAGTGGCACAGGTAGACTAGAAGTTATAGTTCTCAATTCCTAATTCAGTGTTCAGTCTGTTCACCCATTAGTACAGTATTATCTCCAGCATCAAACACAGCGCATAGATGTAGTAGGTGCCCAACTTGAATGCTCATTGGATGGACGAGTAAATATCAATTAAATTTAGCATTGAGTTATGAAATATTTGATAATAAATTGTTGGTAATTAATGATTCCCAATGCTTTCTCAAAATCAATATTTTATTGTAATGTTGCACTAAGGATAATTCAAATGAACCACTGTAGTTAACTTCACTCAGGATAAACTAGAGTTCTATTTTTTTGTAGTAGCTTCCAGGGATCATGGTAGTTAAGTCATATTTTGATTAAAAAATTATTACATTTGATTGCACAAGGAGGATGATTTGTGTGATAGAAGGAAGAATGCCAGATCAGAGGACTGGGATTCAAATCCCTACTCTGAAATTTGCTAAATATTGTAAACTTGGGGAATTTTTATAATGTCTAAGCCTCAGTTTCTACAATGATAAAGATAGTAATATCTGCATCAATAGAATTGCTGCGAAAATCAAATGAATTCATATGTGAAATATAATATACCATACAAATATTACTTGGGAGTTTTGCTATCATTTAATATTTTAGGTGAGATAAAGAACATTCTGTAACAGCCACAGTGTCAAAGAAATGGTATAATTCCAATCAGAAGGGTACTGCTACAAAGATCACTGCCAACTTTAACATTTTGTCCAATCAAAGAAAAAGTTGGAAATAATAACTCATTGTTACCAGGCTTACAAGTCAGAATGTTTGTGTGAGATGGTCACCCCTCTCTCTTTCTTTTAATTCTCTGTTAGCAACATTACTTGAAATGGCTACACAGTGAACTGATTGAGTGTGGAATTGTGGAAAGATGATTTCCCATTTAGACATCACTTTCTGAAATATGTATGCTGTATTCAAAAAGTTCCAAAGGAGATGGGGCTTTGACATCTAATTTACATGTTTTAAAATCTGCAAGAGTTAAGTCCAAGGTCCAACAGAAATGTATTTGTTGCTTAGCTTTTCTTAGTTATGCTAGGCAGTTTGTATCCAACCTAACAATAAGCTCATCATTTTTTCCTCAAACCAACTTCTCTTCTTCATTTTCTTGTTAGTGAATCAAGCAGTTTTTCCAGGAATCTTCTGATTTTATCTTACCCTTCCTCCTACTCATCAGCATTGCTGTTATTTAATGGTGACTTATGTATGCAGTTTCTCCTTTCAATGTTTTTTGCTTCATACCTTTGTCTCCTTTTATGTTTTAGAGTCCATTAACTGATCTCTCTGGCTCTATTCTTTGTCAGCTCAGTTTACCTTTTCATATTTTCATATCAATATGCCTCAAAACTGTTGTTGACCATTTCATCTCCCTGTGCATAAGCTTCCATGGCTCCCAGTTGTGAACCAAATGGTCATACACCTGCCATTCAAGGCTTACAATTTTTATAGAATCTGTCTTGCCCTTTCCTATCTCTATGGCTTTGTTCAAATCTTTCCTTCCTTATGGAAATATCTTCTGTATCCCCACTTAGTAATAACCCTACCATCTTTTTGATTGAAGCTGAAATGGCATCTCTTCTTATATATATGCTCTAAAATTATATGTTAACAGTGTCAAATCATAGCTTTACTACTCCAGAATGAGTTATCTAATATGCTCTATGACTTTGGGCAAGTTATCCACCTGTAAGAGCCTCAGTTCATTAATCTGGAAAATGGAAAAAGCCCTGTGAATTCAGTACTATGAGGAGGAAATTACATGAAAGACTTACCACGTGCCAAGCATATATTAAGTATTCAATCATAGATAGTTGTTTTCATTATTGTTATCTTAGACATAGAAGATGTAACTCCCCTCTGAATTCCTAACCATCTTTGTATCACTCAGGAAATTTGTCTCATGGTTTGCAGTTCTTTTGCATACCTCCCCCTAAAAGAGATGGAAAGCTCTTTGAGCTTATGGAACTTATTGTGTATTTCTATGTGAAGTGTGCATAGTAGGTTTTTAGCAAATTTTTGCTGAATGGATGCAAGATACTTGTAAACATTGGACCAACACTCCTTTCTTCTCCCTTTATTTTTTTGAAAGACAACATTTGTACTAATGACACTGTATGAAATAAAATTAGAGGTACTCACAGCATCCTTAGGAAACAACGGGCAAAGACCATCTGTTTTTACATATGAGAAAAATGAAATAATAAAAATAATCAAACAATACTGTAGCATTTTTCACTGAGTTAACAATGGTTGAGAATCAGGTGCCCAGACCAGTTAACATTAGTATGTTATACACTTAATTGTGTAGTCGGTTTCTTGTTAACATAGATCAGATATCATAGAAAACTCTTCATTAATATACTTGTGCACACAGAGAAATACTTAACAAAATATAAAATAATTACACATTTAGTGGACTATATTAAGGTAAATTTAGATCTGCATACTTTTTTTCTTCTTCATTCTAGCCTGACTTGAACTCTCCAGAGAACTATGCAAATCCTAGCCTGTTTCTGGGGATTTTTCTGAAATGGTGAAATGGAGAGAAAAGATGTTAAAAATAACTGCCCTCCTGCTTGTCCCTGCCCAAGCTGTGTATAATGGGGAAGGGGTGGAGAACATCCCATGACATGATTGGAAAGCATTCTGATTCTCTGGGCTCAGAGGCAGCATTGACGATGCTGATTCTGGGAGGCCAGGAGGAGGAGAATTACATGAGAATGGGGTAGAAAAATGAGAAGGCAGGTGAATTCCAATGAGCTATAGCAAGACATTGCTTTGCACAGCTAGATGAGCTGTCTTTTCAGTCCCTTTCTATTTCTCAGGACCTATACTCCATTCAGAACCCAGATGGCAAGCACTCTATTTTATCTGCCTACTTGTGGGAAAATCACATCCACCTTATTAGAGCACTGTCATTTCAAATGTGGGGGATGTAGTGATGTTCAAACAAGGAGGATTGGGAAACTTAGGAGGGGGATTGAGTTGAAGTAATGTAATGAGAGAATGACTTAAATCATGTTCCCTGCTTTCACTTCCATAAAGTTTTTGTCAGTTGTTGATATCAATGACCATACCCTCACAAGTAAGATCATATGTATTATTCTTTCAGTCTAATGCTCTGCACACAGTGGGTACTCAATATTAGTCATTGACTCTGGTCAATTTCTATAGAATATAGTTCTGTGGTCCAAGTTTCTATTGAAACTTGCTACAATGAGTTTGATTCTCACTGTGGAAGAATGGCTGCAATCAATGTGTAAACTGATGGTGTACCCACCTCCTGAGATAAAATTGATGATAACCATGCTATGGTCCAGGAGAAAATGAATGCAATTTTCCTCTAGCCCAATAAACTGTGGTATTTTGCCCCCAGCACTTTACACATGAATGAACCAAGAATAATTGAAGCTAAAAGGAAAATAATTCATTGATTCACAGTTGCAAGCATTATATCATAAAATGTGTCATTTTTTTATCTTTTGAAGAAGAATGACATCCTAACAAATGAGAGAAAATTCAATTGGCTTTTCCTAATTTTATGTAAAGTATCAAATTAGGTTTTGAGTATTTGCAGAGCAATAGCTCAAGATTGATAGATGGAAATCTGATAATCCACAAACGTGACCCAGCACAATATTGTCTTAATTTGCTTTGTGAGGATTAATTCAACTATTTCCTCGTTTCATTGCAGTGAATATACAGTGTGGTAAAAATAATGCCCTGTAAACAAATTCTGAGTTCCCTTAATCTTTGCAAATATCTTGAGTTGACCTTTTATCTGAGTGTCCTTTAGCAAGTTCTAGTATGGGGCCCAAAAGCATGTGGAAAACTATGGAAGAAAGAAGACTCTAATCAAAGAGATTAATGGTCCATTTTGACAAGAATTCATTCCAGGAGTTTCGTTTTTCTTTGGTATTTTAAATACAGTTTTGATGATTTGTTGATAGTTTTTACTCAAGTTGGCCATGAGAACTGAAACACCAGAACCCAGGATTCTACTGTAATGAAATATGTTATAGTAAAACATCCTGTGTTTAATGTGACTCTGAAATTCCATTCTGGCAAATGCAAGTAATAATCATGTCAACAGAAAAAATGGATTGGTAGCTTAGCTGTGGTCATAAATATCATTTAGGCCAGTAGGTTTCACAACATCTCTGAGAGCAGTGGTTTGGGGCAAGGCCATGTTGAAAATCTGAGAAAAGCCAGCCCTGAACTTTCTCCCCACACAGTGATATGCAAAATTTTGTTCATATATTTTGGGGTTTACAGATATTTTGCAGTTTAGCCACTAGAGGTCTGTGCTAAAAATTCTTTTAGAAGAAAGCCAGAAGACAATAGTGGCTGCTTCATCACAATCAAAGAGATTATAAAACAATTTTTTGAAGACTTTCTTGGAACAGAGCTCATAAACTCTGAAAAATAACACAGTAAGAGGAACAGGCTCCATATCAAAATCATCTTCTTCTACTCCTTCTCCATGTTCCTTAGTTTAGCAGTCAGTGTTCTATTTCGATATTTTGGGATTCTCTTGTTTTATGAACATCCTGTTAATTAGCCATGTGGTTTTTATAAGATTGTTCCTATAGCATTGGTGATAGCTATTTGTGGCTGTCAGAAAACCCTAACTTTTATGAACTATTCTGACACAAAGAAAGGGAAACTACTAAGTACTGGATATGTATAGTTATGTGGAAAATGAGATTGATGATAGGAATTCACAGAAAGGGGTTCAAATTCCCATTCTAACTCAGCCCAAAGAGACTGAATATTTGTGCTGTACTTTATAAAAACAGCGTGTTATAAAGTACAACCATAATTTAAAGCTTTGTATTGCTAGATTATGAATTTGGTTCCAGTGAGGTTACTAAAGATTTATTTAGGTATAATTTCATTAGGATCTAGATCCACTTATTTTTAATAATTCTGGTAGGTGATTATGGACTCCAATATAAGTAAAGTGCTTGGAAATAAAAAAAGACATGCTACTTTTGAATCTAAAGTTTATATATGCAAGATGACCTAGGATAATGCTAAAAGATGGAAAATGAAGGACCTTGCCCAAAATGGATCAATAGAAGATGAGCTTGAAATAAAGACTGAGCTGTGATATAACACAGTGTTTTGTGCAGTGTGAGAGCCATCCAACCATGGGTACTGCCCTGAGTGAAACTTGATAACCTTTGTCATGTCCTTTCTATGAACTTCTAGACTAAATAGGTTACTTGTTTTTATGAATCAAAGTAAATTTTCCTGATGGGAAGTAGAAGGGTGTAGAATTGATAAGCAGGGGCTTTCATTGATTCCTAGTTCCACCACTTACTGGACAAATGCAGATACTTTAATTACTCTGTGTATCAGTTTCTTCTGGAAAATGGGGATACTGATTATACCCATGCAATAGAGTTTTTGGGAAAATTATATATGTTATTGTGTGTGAATTACTTAAACTTAACACATATTAAACATCCAATAAGTGATAGGAAATGTTACTTTAAGTCCTTACTTAAAGTAACAGTAATTATATCCTTTTGCATTTAGCCAGTGTGATTGGTTCTAATGATTCACTTAAGACATAATGAGTACATTGAAGACAACAGTGATGACTTATTCCTTTTTGCTGTGATTGTGATACATAGCATAGTATCTAAAGGTAGTAGGCACTCAATTACTAGTATGTTTGCTGTATAAAATTTTCATCCATAGACTGATAGGAGTTACAGTTTTGGGAAGAGAAGGACAATAAAACATTAGTTGACTATTTTTCATGACTATAAATTGTAAATATTGTGCTATTTGTTCTTTTGTATATATAGGGTTTTTGTTTCCAGTTTTCTCTTTTGTAATTTACTAACTTTAAGAGAAAGTTGCAAAATAACTATCAGTGAGAAACTGGGTTCCTAAGTACTCTATTTTTCACACAAATATTTGGATAGTAATCACTGATACTCAGACTGATGACACTAAAACTCCACAAAGTCTTTGAGTAGCAGTAAAACCAGCTTTGTTTAAGACCTAATCAAGGCATGGTGAAAGAATACAGGACTAAAACATTGTCATAAACATGCCTACACATGTATAAATGCATATACATGCACATGCATAACATATACTATACACAAATATATATGCATATAGTTTGTAATTTTACCAATTTTATTGTGAAATATAGCATGCTTACAGAAAACAGACAAATGAATTTTTGAAGGATTTTCAGCAAAAATTATTAAGCAACACTTATTCAATATATTGAATTAAACTCAACCCTTATCCCTTATATAGTAACATCTGTTTTTTGTTATGTTGAAACTCTTAAGTTAAATGTCAGTCCTATGTGCATTAAGCATGTGTTATGTGTAGAAGCTCTATGATTTCACTTGGCTATGCTCACACTTTGGAGCTGAGTGATATCCCCTACCCCCCGCCAGGTCTTTTTACATTTCTTGGTTCAAGTTGTGAAGCTGAGGGCACACCTTATGCATTTTTCCTGGTCACTTCAAATTCCATCAATACCTTTCTGTCTGGCAGAGGTCTGTAGTGGTGTGGGCCAGGAAAAAAAATTCTATTCATCTTCTTTTCCTGTCCAGGCAATTATTGACCTTCTTTCAATCCCTCTCTTTGATGGTATTTAACCTTGTCCCCCACATGGTTTGCTGTCTGATTTCTGATTTTTTAACAGGCACTTAGTACTGCTGCTTCTGAAGAACACTTTCGGTACTTCAGAGATTGCCAAGTTAGTTCAGGTCTTTTTTTTTTTCTAATTTGAAGTTTTAACAACCTTCTTTTCAGACTCTGAGGTTGCTACAGCTGTGGTTTTGCACACCATTTGAGTAAATTTAGTTCAGACAAACTCTAAATGTTTGAATTTGGTCAAGTAAATGTAGCTTTTTTTCTTCTTTTTTTTTAGAGCTCACCTTCTGATGCCAAATAGTCAATTAGATTGAATTTTGAACTGTTTTTTTTGGGGGGGGAGGTATAATACTAACCAACAGAGACAGACCTGTGAACACTTGCTCACACAAAAGTAATATTTTCCAGGGAAATTTAGGGTCTTATGCAAGCATCTATTGCTGAATCTAATTATTTTTTTAAGTAAGTTCACTTCCCATTCTTAAATGTATAATTGTCCATGAATAAATTAAATACTTGATTCTTCAAAGATATATTTAATTTTTCTACATGGTGTTAATTGTGTTCTAGGGTAGGCAAATAGTTTTTATATTGACCTGTAGTTATGGTTCATCATCCTAGTTCATTTTTTATTAGAATAGTAATAATAGTCATCTACTTATTGAGCATTTATGATATGCTGGACACCATATGTCTTAGTTTAGACTATAATAGCAGAATTTTATGGACTAGATAATTTATAAAAAGTATAGAGAGTCATTTATCAAAGTTTCAGAGGGGTGGGATACCCAAGATCAAGGTTTTGTCAGGGTTTGTGTCTGGGACAGGCCAGTTTCTACCTGCAGGATGCTGTGTCCTCTAGATCAGAGGAATGCTATTCTCTGCACAATGCAGAAGAGAGTGAAGCCATTCTTGTAAGTCATTTTTATTTATTAATGAATTTTGAAGTATTGAGGATTGAACCCAAGGGTGCTCTATTACTGAGGTACATCCCCAGCCCTTTTTTAAAAAATTTTGAATGAGGTATAAGTTGTTGAGGTTGGCCTCAAAAAAGCAATCCTCCTTTCTCAGCCTCCCAAGTCATTTAGATTATAAGCATGTACCACTGCATCCAGTTACAAGCTTTATTTATGATGGCGTTTATCCATTTAAGTGAACCATCTCAGAAGCAGAGGTTATTCCTCCATGTGATACCCATTTTATGCAAGAGTTCTCCTGGGGGTAACTGCAACAGGTGAAACTCAAGTGGTCATCCATGTTTGGGCATTACCCCTGGATAACTATGTATATATACTTTGGTTATTGATGGTCTGATAATGTTTCCCTCTCATTTGTATCTCTATATACTCTTAATAAAAAAAAAAGAAGGAGGAAAAGCCTTCATGACCTAAATACCTAACGTTAGATTCCACCTCCCACTTCCAATATTGTTGCACTGGGGATTATGTTTTGAACATATAAAATTTGGAGGCCAAATTTAGACTATAGTACTGCGCTAGGAAATTTATGTACATTTTTCTATTTAGTCCTTGCAACCATCCTGGATTCTATGTATAACTCTAAGTATAACTATAATGACTATTTTACAGTCAACAGAACATAGTGGTTAAATACCTTTCTTAAAATCTATACAGCTATATGTTTGTACTTAGTATGAAGCACAGTTATGTAAACTATTATTTAGTTAATTGGTGTTCTGTGAATGTTAGACATTACTTGTGTCTTGAACAAACAGTATTTTCTTGTATACTTTCAGTGTTTCGTTCTTTATAAAATGAACACACACATACTCTTACTCTCTCTCTCTGTCACACACACACACACACACACACACACGTGTGCGTGCACTCACACATGCACAGACTAAAATGAATAGCCAACTCTCTGTCATGGCTACTTACTCTGTTGTCTCCCTTATTTTAGCTCTTCTGTTCTTATGCTTTAAACTTATACTAGTTTTCACACTGCAATGACCCAAAGACTTTTATTTTAGTCTTGCATAACAGACTTTGGGGTCTCTTTAACTGGCTATGACGTGGTCCTATTCCAGAAATCATGTCCAGGTATCCTATGTTTTCTTTTGAATTTTCACCCACTGGTAAGCCCCTAGTTTGACATTTGTACTTTTTTTTAAAGAGAGAGTGGGACAAAGAGAGAGAGAGAGAGAGAGAGAGAGAAAATCAATTTTATTTAGTTTTTCATGTGGCTTTCATTGCTCTGACACTTTGTTGTGTACGTGGTGTTAGGGTTCAAACACAGGTCCTCGTGCATGCCAAGCAAGCACCATAATCACTGAACCACCACTCCAGCCCCTACCTGTACTTTTGTTTTAATAAATAATAACATAATGCAATTCAAAATTCAATGTGTAATAGGTAAAGGATTTTCAGAGCTTAGCCTCTCTGAAACATGAGGCTACTGAATGTATGGAGTTAAAGTAGAAGATCAACAAACCTCAAGGCACTCACCTCCAATTAGTTTAGGACTGTTAGCATGAAGACAAACCTTATGGATAAAACAACAAACACCTCCACACATAGGAGAAACAGAATTCATCATCAGCCATGGCTGCATGTTTAATCTCTTGCTCCATGCTTTTTTCATAACAGGTCACCTACCTCATGGCTTCCTTCCCTCTTAGCACTGTGCATTTCCTTGAGTGAGTGCATTATCCCAGGGTGTGCCACCATGGCCACCATTTCCTCTTCAGAGCAGGTAGTGACTTTATTAATGCAGATCCGTTATGAAAACTTAATGAGGCTATCAATCAAGAGTAATGTAATAAATTTGCTTACTTATTTATTTAGTAGGCCCTCTTTGTTTGTATTACCTATTAATATGATTTTATTATGGACCTCACTTCCTTCAAATGCATATTAGGCTGGACAATGATATTCCTGTTATGGATGGTTAGGACTTACTAAAGCATTCATGATACTACTCCTACCATTATTAAATATACTTTACAATGATCTCTACTGCACCCCCAAACAAGATTGCTCTCATGGATATCTCATTGTTTGCTGTAACTGCTTCCAACCTCACCAAATATGTGGGTGCTTGACATGAGCCTGGGCTCCTTACAGTAATAGATCTATATTTACCATTGATTTGATTCTTCTGGAATCATAGTCTATTGAATTTTGAAAAAACCAAAGTGAGGACAAGTGGAAGAAACTAACATTAGTAATTGATTCATATATACCACTAAACTGTGCCTACCTTATTTGGCATATATTCTTAGTGCCAACATTCAGAATAAACAATAAATATTGACTCATCATCATTACATTTTATTTTGTCTCTCACAGCTCTTTGAGATACATCCTGGTATTATTCACATTTTGTTATTTTTATATATTCTTTTTTATACAGAAATTTATTTGTTGCACAATTAAACAAGCTTTGAATGAAATAATATTTTATATATATATATATATATATATATATTCTGAAAATTAGATTCACCCCAAAAACATTTTGTTATTTTTATTGGTTCTTTTTAGTTGTATATGACAATACGATTCATTTTGGCATAATTATAAAAGCATGGAATATAATATGCTCTAATTCAGTCCCCAGTTCTTCCCCTTTTCCTCCCTTCCCACTCCCCCTGGTCCCTTTCCTGTTTTATACCAATAATTTTGCTATTCACTTATAGATTTTATTATGATGTCCATTTTGTATATGACAAAACTGAGATCTAGAGCTCAAAACCCTTCTGAAACATTGGACTTCTATTAGGTAGGTGAATGTTCACTGTAGTAAGAAAAGAACACAAAACTGTAGGAGCAGAGACACGTCTTTTTCAGCATGTGTTCATTGGGACTTGAGATCCAAGCACTATTCACTTTCTTTTGAGAAGAACTTTCTAATTTAATATTTTCTTTTTATTTGATTCAGGAAGGTCTTAAGAAGAAAAAAAGGCTGGCATAGTAATTTTGGTGCCAATATACTTGTGGTTAAACTCTGAAAAGTGTTTTTCAAGTTTTCAACTGTAAGTCACATAAAATGTATTTTATATCATGACTTAGTATGGAGACCTATATTATATATGTATATATACATGCACATGGAGTTAATTGAAACAAATTATAGCAAATGAACCTTAACTGTACCCTATGGAACACATTCTTAGATTTTGCATAGAATATTCTAATCCTTTTCATTCTATTCCATTGCACTTCAAAATACTATTCCTGACACAGTTTCTTAAAACCACTGCTTAAATTATCTTGTATCAGTTTTATATAAAGCTTGAAACCCAAAGGGTCCTCATTTGGGCAGGAAATTTTCAGTTCTGAATATAGGAATTGTGTTACAAAACCCAACTGAAGTCTTAAGCTCCTTTTAAGTCAGTAGTTGGTCCACAAAGAATATTTTACCTAATTTGCCAAGAAGCTCAAGGCTTGGTACCATATCCAGGAAGCACAGGAAACACATACTAAATCACATTAAAGCAGAATGAGCAAATATGTATATGAACTTCTTTGTAAGGCATGTCACTAAACTCAAATGATCTCAGAGGTACAGCCATCAAATGCAGTTTTTAGGAGGGAAATAAAATCTAAAATTTATTTCTGAAAGGTAGGTACAATTATAGTCAGTAGCTATTCTTTCCTTTAGCGTAAAGAATGATCCATACTTAAAACTAAGAAGAGCTAACTGCTTTGTTCTTCTATTCTTTGTCTCTCAGTTTCTGAGCTCCTGCTCCTTCCTTGTCTTGCCTCATACTAGAATATTATGACTATTTTTGAACCTTCTATTAATTTATTACTTGGAGTGGAATGTATACCAGGCTCACTGCACTCAGCTAAGGTTTTCACATATTTCAAAGCCTGACTTCATATCCTACATTATATTTTATTTTTTTTTATTTTTTATTTTTTTAATTTTTATTTTTTGAACAGACTTACAAGATTTTAACAAATCAATATAAAATGTGTATAAAATGTGTAAATATTCTGGATATTGTAATTATCCCCAGGAGTGCCCCCCCAGTTACCCTCCCTTATCCCTCCCTTCCCTTTCCCTTTATAACTCTAAAAAAAGGTATTAGATTGTAAAGCATGACATCTTATCTGGATTTAACTCATGTTACTAGACCAACTTTCTCATTGTCCAGGGTCTAGTCCCCACCTCCACCTATGA
>PVKS010034917.1:0-20504 GCA_004027875.1 Aplodontia rufa
TTTCTATACTTTCTTATTTTTTTTTTTTTTTGCTTCTTTAGGTAGGTATTTTACAGCATTTATTATTATTTGGGTTCTTGATAATTGCCATTTTGACTGGAATAGGATGAGATGTTAGTTTGGTTTTGATTTGCATTTTCCCAATTGCTAGAGATGTTGAATATTTTTTAATATATTTATTGACAATTTTTATTTCTTCTTTTGAGAAATGTCTGTTTAGCTCTTTTGCCCATTTGTTGATTGGATTATTTGGGTTTTTTTTTTGTTTTTGTTTTTTGTGTGTGTGTGTGTTAGACCTTTTGAGCTTTTTATTCTGGGTATTAGTACCCTGTCAAAGGAACAGGTGGCAAATATTTTCTCCCATTCTGTAGGTTCTCTTTCTTGCTCTTATTTATTTTCTTGCTTTGAAGAAGACTTTTAATTTGATGAGATCCCATTTACTGATTTTTAGTTTTATTTCTTGTGCTATAGGGGTCAGGTTGAGAAAGTTAGTGCTTATACCTATATGACAGAGTGTTGACCCTGTATTTTCTTCTAATAGTTGTAAGGTTTCTTTTCTAATTCTTAAATGTTTGATCAACTTTGATTTGACTTTTGTGCAGGGTGAGAGATAAGAATCTAATTTCATTCTTATACATGTAGATCCAGTTTTCCCAGTACCATTTGCTTAAAACAGCTATTTTTTCCCCAACATGCATTTTGGCACCTTTGTCAAGTATCAGATGGCTGCAAGTATGCGGTCTTGTCTCTGTGTCTTCTGTTCTAGTCCATTGGTCTTCATGACTATTTTGATGGCAATACCAAATCCTAATACTTTAATAAGGATTAAAATGACTAAAAGTATAAAAGAAGAATGGTGTAATCACTTAAGAATATAAGATCATTAAACACATATATTTAAAATAATATTTTACAGTGCTGGAGATTGAATCCAAGGTCTTCTAGGCAAGTGCTCTATTAGTGAGCTACATCCCCAACACTTTTCAATTTGATTTTGAGACAGGGACACGCTAAATTGTTCAGACTGGCCTTGAACTTGTGTTACCTTTCTCAGTTTCTGGGGATTACAGGTGTGCACCACCTCACATAGCTAAAATCATATTCTTTAAAATAACTTAAGAGCATGAAAATAATCATAACATATAAAAAACTAAAGCAACTGCAAATTGTATATACTTTATGCCTCCAATTGTGAAAAATAAAGAACATCACTGGACACACAGCATGTAAAGAATGGGAGCATATGTATAAAAGAAGTACCAAAATATTAAATATTTAATACTCAGAATGAGATTCAGGTGATTTTTATTTTCTTCTTCATTATTGTCCAAATTTCCTGTAATGAGCATGAATTACTTTTATAAGGTAAGACACAATTTTAAGTAATATGTTCCATGGTCTGTGTAGATGGATCATTTGCCTTTTTGTAGTTGGTACAGTTTCAACTTATATCTATTAGTCTCTTGATGTAACCAAAATTTCTCCAAACCAGATGGGGATTTTCCAAGTAAGTAGCAATGAATCCTTCCTCCACACAAAAAAGTGAGGTAAGAACAGATGCCAGTTAAAGGCTACTCCATTTGTTTTATTCCAGTGCTTCTCAAGCATTAAAGTACTCATGAATCAACTAGAAAGGCTGACAAAATACAGATAGAATTCTGAGGGTCTGACTGGGCCTAGACAGAGCATTTCTGAAATAATGATGATGGTGCCAGACCATGGGCCATACTTTGAATAACAAAGTGTAGAGTCCCTACCTTAGTGGACAGTCCAACATTCTCTGTCTGCAAATATAAAAGATTTATAAACAAGTTCCATCATCAAGCATTAGCTAGATCAGTAACACACATATAGTATATGGGAGCCCAACTCTGGGGGCACCATTCTGGGGTCATTAGGATATTAGCAAAGGATCTCATGGTGCAAGTGCACACACATGAATATAGGAACATATATATATATATCTTTTGTGCACTGTGGTGAACTTCTTTAAGGAAATTCTTGGGTATAATATTTCATCTTTCCTGATAGTGTTACATTCAATGATCCAAAGAGCAAACCACCAGTACTTTCCTGTGTCTTTTTTCTTTCATAAAATCTGTGGTCTCTGCATGTGTGCTCAGTAATAAGAGAAGCCAAGGCCTCCTGTGGGTCCTCGGAAATGCATTATCTAATCTAAAAATAGACAAGAGTCCATTGTCTCATGCAAAAAGTAAATCTCATATACTAATCCAGCAGAAAGTGATCTAGCCTTTTAAAAGATTTATTAGTTTCTGATCTTCTCCTCTGTTTATGGCATTTTTTTTATCTCATCCCATAATAGAGAACTTTATTTAAGTGATATATGAAATAACTTCTTTTTAAAGATATATAAATCTTTGTGATACAAACCTTTGGGTTTAGGAGGCCTCAAGGTCTTTGAAGAACCAAAACATTTAGTGAGAAGAGGGGAAAAAAAATCACTGTTATTATAGCAAAACATGCCTTGCCAGCAGTGGTGTGCTACAAAAGTTGAACAATCAGCTCTCAAATAAAGCAAAAACCAAGAAACAGGGCCACGGGCTGTGTTGGGAGTTATGGAGAATGACAGATAATGAGTATGGGTTTACTTTAGGGGTGATGAAAATGTTCTGAAATTTGATCATACAATTTATTGCACAAACTAATGAATATATTAGAAGCACTGAACTGTACAATTTAAACTGAACAACAATAACAAAAACTCCCTCCCAAGAAACATTATTTGCCAATTTTCACAGTGTAAATTCTCACACTATGGCTGATTTCTGTGAAAATAAAAGGAAATTATGATGAAAACAACATTGAAAAAGCCTTTAAAAATGGAGCTGGAGGCCATTAGGAAATGACTTAGGTACAATTCTAGCTGCTGCTTGGTATGAACTTTGGTTACTCCCACCTTTTGTCTATAGGAACTTGGAGCTACCTCAGATTTACAGGGTACTCAAGGTGCAAAGGTGCTATATCACTGTTCTATATCCCCTATCCTTTCTATTTTTTTTTTTAATTTTTAAATAGGAACTTGCTAAGTTGCTGAGCCTGGCCCTCAATTTGTGATCATCCTGCCTCAGCCTCATGAGTAGCTGGGAATACAGGTGTGTGCCATGGTGCCTTGCTATACTTACTTCTTAATTTTCCATCAGTCACTAGGCCCTTTTTCCTTCTTTGCATTCGATAGACTATGTAGGCTCCCACTTCTTCGTCCTTCCTTGGAACACAGATTCAGAGATACCTGAACTTGTTTTTCCTGAACTGTAATTCCTTATATCCCCAATAAAATTCTTTAATTTTTGCAGTTTCAGAGTTTGGATTGACTAATGCTTCCATTCTGTTAGTTTGCCATTGTGGTAATTCTCCATAACTAAAGGAGTTTAGAAAGAAGAGAGATAATTAAGTACATAGTGTTCCCTGTATGCTGGCTTTTAAGATATACTTTTTGAAATTTTTGTTTCTTTTTCATTGTTGTTGCTGTTGTTTTCCATCAAAGTGATTAAGTTAGCAAAAGAACCCCAAAGTGGAATCCAACAATTCAACATTTGTTCTTTTTTTAAATTCAGATATTTAACAGTGTTTAGTTCCTCCTCATGCTAAACTCTGCTCTGTACTGTGAATTTTAACTTCCGCTAAGGACATACATATAAAAACACTATTATAGGGGCTGGAGTTATGGCTCAGTGGTTATGGCACTTGCCCAGCATGTGCAAGTGCTTGTGTTCAAACCCCAGCACCCACATATACAACAAGTGTCAGAGCAATGAAAGCCATGTGAAAAACTCAATAAAAATTGATTCTTTCTTGTCTGTCTCTCTTACTGTCCTTCTCACTTAAAATCAATCAATCAATCAATCAATCAAGTCTTAAAAGAAGCAGTGCACACCCAATTAAAAAAAACACAAAATAACAACAGAAAAACCCACTATTATAGGGAAAAGAGGAGAGAAAAGGAAGGTATTGGGGATGAAAAATGAGCAAATTATATAATTTGCATGTATAAATATGGCACAATGAATCCCACTATTACGTACAATTCTAATGCAACAACTAAAAAAAAACTTGTAAAACATGAGTGAGTATATGCTATAACTGAAAGAATGTTATGTGCACTCCATTTGAGAGAATTATTTCCCTGTGGGATGGGAGAATGGTGGTGGTGGTTTCAGTGAATGTGTCAGAGAAGAGATGTCTGCCCTGGGAGCTGGGAAGAGCACTGCAATTCAAAATAACATCATAAACAAAGGCACTGAGACATGAGAAGATGGGATGCTTAGGAAATAGCAGTGAAGAATTGTGGCTAGATTGTAGATTCATCGCAACCAAGACGAAAAATTACTAGAAAGATGAGCTGGTTTGCTTTCAAAGTCTTTATGGGTCATTCTAAATAGTTTGCACAATATCCTACACGAAATGGGGGAGCCAATGAAACTTGTGGGAGAGAAGTGAGATATGCAGAAGTCAGCAATATTACTCTTTGATGATAAGAACATAATGTGGGTGGGAAAGTGATGTTGGAAGAAATTAGATGAATCAGAAAGTAATGTTGTGCTTTTCCAAGTAAAAAATGAATAATACAGTGTTGTGGGATATAGAAAGGAAGGGATGAAGCAGGGAAATAATTCCATATAAATTTATAAAACTAAGTTTAGAGCAGATGGTGGAGTCAAGCTAATATAAAAACTTCTGCTCTGGGTAATCAGATGAATGGTGATGTTCATACAATGCCATATGGATGATAGGCACTGAGTGAATATTTGTAGAAGGCAGAACAAATATCTGGATTGGAGAGGGCAGTATAATGTGATAGAAGACATTCGAACTGAGGAGTCAGATCATTGTTACCTATTTGCTGTGAGACTTTGAGCAAGTTTCTCAGTCTCTCTGAACCCAGCTTGAATGCATGTGTGGCAGGGAAGAGATTTTGAATTACTTGGTAATAAGATTATATCCCAGTTGGAGAGATTTTAAGGGTCTACAATTATTTCTTGTGCTCCCAAAGAGAAATATATTTATTAGATTAATTGGAATAAAAAGAGCGAGTGGAGACAGAACTGGGTTTCCTGATTCATGAAGAGCCCTTAAAAATAATAATTCAGTCCTTATTTCTTGACTTCTGAAGGATTCCTGGGTGCCCAGTGACTTGTCACTCTTAACCATGCACAAAATCTAGGGAATCTAGGAATCTTTCAGATATTGATAAATGGAGACTAAATCATTATTTGTGATAGATCAGGGAGGCTTATCAGTTGGTATTCATGGAAACTTGATGCAACAAAAAAGCTTATGATAACTGGGCAGTGAGAAACACAGACGATTCTTATTTGGGAATTCCATGTAGCCAGAAACTATCATACGGGAAGGAGACCCTTCTCAATCTCAAAGTAAAGCTGGTAATGGAGCTATTAAGGTAAACAAATGAAAAGATGCTTAGCTTTGCTAGTATTGAGGGAGTACAAGTTACTGCTACAGTTTACAACTTATGGGCAAGGATCACACTGCTGATCAAAATGTAAAGTGCTTTGAAGAATGAATTGTCACAAATTATTTTGATCTCTGAATTCTTTAGGAGTCTTTTTTAAAAGAAATATTTGCATATAGGGCCAGGGTGTAGCTCAATGGAAAAATGCATGCCAGGTCTACACTAGGCCCTGAGTTCAATCTCCATCAGTGGAAAAAAATAAGAGTACTTGTGTACTTACACAAATTTATATAGCAATTCATAGTAGTGTTTTCTAATACTTCTCTGGTAAAATAAAATCATTCATATGAGAATACAAACATGTTTATTTGTTTACTTATTTAAGTTCTAAAAAGAAAGAAAGTGTAAAGAATTATACCAACATATATAAAAATTATCTCTGGATAGTAGCATCTTGGACATATAATTTTTTTATATTATCAATTGTTCTACAGGTGTTAGTTTTACAATCAGGAAAAGATTAAAAATCAGGATATAAAATTTGAATGCTAAAAATATTTATACTAAAATGTAAAAAAAAATGCACATTTAAAATATCTGAATGGTACATAGATTGGTGATTTTCTTTTTCTTTTCCAAGTATTTTGTATTTTGTGATGAACACTTTTTTCTTTTAAACCTTGTTGAATTGCTACCAGGTAAGCGGCACACACTTGTAATCCTAGTGATTCAGTAGGCTGAGCCAGGAAGATCATAAGTTCAAGGCCAGTCTTGGCAATTTAGCAAGACTCTGTCTCAAAATTTAAAAAAATTAAAAGGATTGGGAATGAAGCTCAACCTTTTGAATTCACTTAGTAGGTCCAATGCCCTGGATTCAATTCTTAGTATCAAAACAAAACAAAACAAAAAAATCATATAAAAGATGCAATGTAAATACTATAAATATGAATATATTTTGTTTTAAATGGTTATTGCTAAGTTATTTCTCTTTGTTCAACTTTTAAAAATTTAGGATAAAATAGTGAGTTTATATTCAAATTTCCCTACACAAACCTAGGTTTGTATCCATCTGGGTATAATTTAAAGTAATGCTATAAAAATATTTTACATGTTACAAGAATTACCACATATTTGATACTTCCTCTAAAGAGACCAATAATCGCTCAGAGATTTTAGTTCATTACTCAGTATGTGCTTGCTTCCCAAATACTAAAGATAACTATTTATTTACTTATTTATTTATTCATTTATTGTGCTACTAGGGATTGAAGGATTGAACTCAGGGGCTACATCTTCATCCATTTTTATTTCAAGACAGGGTCTTCCTGAGGCTGGCTATGAATTTGTTATCCTCCAGCCTCAAACTCTTGAGTTGCTGGGATTTCAAGAGAGTGTCATCATGCCCAGAAGCACTTTGGTTTTTTAACAACCATGGGTCAGGCATAGGCTTCTAAGTGGAATTTTGATATGCTTTGTAGAGGAAAATGCAATTTAAGACAAGGTCTCTGGGCTGACCAGATAATTAATTTTGGTTTAGCAAGGTCACAGCAAAGAAAACAAGTGGTAGATCACATTTTAATTTGAATGTATTCTCATTGTTTCAAATTTTCTTTTGGGGACTGATGGTTTTGAAGGAGTTAATGAAAGGAAATCTGATCTTTGTTCCTAATTAATTTTCTTCATTTCCATTTGCATTTTATTTGTAAGTCCTTTCTTAGCTTTATCTGAATGAAACAAGAATTCCCTGGGGACAGTGGTACTTATTTCTTATTTTAAAATCTACTTGTGATTGAAAGCTGATGCAATTAGGAAACTTGGAATTAATGTGGTTGTACATTTGCATTGCTTCTCAATCAACTTTCCTAGATGAAAGCTACTTTGAATAATTTTTGAGGGCAGAAGACTGAAGACAGAAGGGAAATTGGCACACAGTGTCACTAGATGCTCCTCCCACCGTTTAGCTACCATTATTTAGTTTCTTTGTTAGCGTCCCATAAACTGGAATTTTTTTCCATGGTCAAACTCTCCTTTTCAGAGCTCCCAGGAGCTGTTGAGCTGTAGTGAAAGCAGCCTTTGGTATTTGAAGCTGTTCTCTGTACCATCCATCTACTGCAACAGCCACAACCCAGACACAGGGAACTCTCCCTTGAGCTAAAAAGGTACCATTACCTAAGTTTCCCTAAGGCTTTGGTGACATTAAATGGCAGGACTTCTGTGAAAAAGTGTTCAGGGTTGCTGAAGTATTGCGTTCGGCTCTCTCAGTCACTGCAGTTCTGTGTTTGCTCAGCTGGAGAGGTCAAATGATTTGTTCTGCCAAAAGTTAATCATTTATGACAAATTTGCTTGGCTGATGCAAGCACTCTGAGTTTCAGACCAGCTAGAGAAGCAACACGGAGCGCGCTTGCTTTCTAAAAGTGCTGGAGTTTGTCAGCATGCTTTTGCTCCTATTTCACACACTAGCCTCAGGCCACACTGATGTTTTCTCTTCACCTTCTCTACATCTTCTCCTTCTGTTACCTTCCACTCTCTCCCTTTCATATCTTGTCAATTAAAGTCACAGAATCTACCTTCACCTGCCAGGGCACATCAGGATTCCATGTTCTTAAGCGTCATCAGAGTTTGAACTGAACAATTTAGCTTCAAGGAACCTTGCTTACATGGACACTAGTAGTGTGTTTACAAGGTTGTATGCCTTGACATTCAGATAAGTAGGATATTTTAGCCTCATTTGGCTTCAATTTCTTCTCCTCCATTGCATCCACACCTCACCATACTTTTTAAATTGTGTTACTGGAAATTGAATCCAGAGCTTTGCACATGACAGGAAAGTGCTCTACTAGTCCCAATGTCTTCCCTTATTTTTGTTGGATTTTAAGTGGCGATGGACATTTTAGGGAACCATCTAAAGGAAAGTTGAATTGGGGACACATTTAATTTAGATTCAGTGGATTCTACTTATTTGGTTTGTACTCTGTACAGGGCTATGTACTCTGTCCAGTTGGCTTCTAGAAACTCTACCCCTCTGTCCTCCACCCAGCTGCTTTTCTGGATTACAGACATGAAGGGACTGAGCCAGGGATCTCACTGTGAAATGAGCAGTCTCTATGATAACTGGTACTCCAACTATGAGAGAGGTTCAGGAGAAGCACAGTCTAAGAGCTATGCAGCCTGAAGACAGTTGTAAGAAAACTCTTGCAAATTGTAAAAGTCATGTAAAAGTTGCTAGAAATCTTACCAAATGGGACCATCATAAAAAAAAAAAAAACTTACATGACATCATCAATAACAGTTGTGATACAAGAAGAATTTTGTATACTGTCAGTTTAAAATTTTGATCAACTAGGCTTTAGAAAAGATCTTTGATCTTGTTTTGGTGTTAGAAAATCTTCATCATAGAAATGAATGCTAAAAGAATACGCATTATTTATTTTAGCATTTTATTTATTTTAACATTATTTCCCCTTGGATATCAAGAAAGTTGATATTTTTCAGTGTTTAAAAATATTGTATATTGGCCGGGCGTGATGGTGCTCACTAATAATCCCAGTAACTTGGCAGCCTGAGGCAGGAGAACCACAAGTTTAAGGTCAGCCTCAGGAACTTAGTGATATCTTGTGGCAAAATTAAAAACATTAGAAGGACTCTGGGGATGTAGCTCAGGGGCATGGGACTTCTGCATTCAATTCCCAGTACAAAAAAAAAGTTTGTGCTTTAATCTGATTTTTAATTTTCCTCACATCTGTACCCCCATTTGTATCCTTTAAACAAAATGGTTTCCTGAGATTGTTAAGTATTAGAGCTTAAACTTGCTAGACCTGTCCTTGGACTAGCACTTGAAACCACTGTGATGCTTCTGAAAACATAATTTGTTTAGTAGATCTTCTAAATCAGGAAGTTTTAAGCTCAGAATTCAAAGGCAAAATATCCCTTTTTAGCCAGACTATGCTACCAGACATATATTTTCATACAGGACATCTCAACCCAAGTACTAATAACTAATATATTTGAGCCTGAGGAAGTTTTTTAAGTATTAGAAACTAATAATATGAATCTGCACTCAGATTTTTCTGACTTCTACAAAGTAAGAATTCAGCTTAAGAATGTCCATTTCCACATGTTAGACCAACACTCAGAAATCTCTAAAAATAAAAAGCAGCTCTCAATAGGAAGGAAGCCATGTCATAAGAAAATTTGACTGGTTCATAGGAACAGTTAGTATCTAGGCACAGCCAAAATTGGTGTTTGTCTTCTAACAGATCATAATACCAGGTGGCATAGAAAAGACAGAAAGGAAATGCATGCAGCATGTTTCAAAAGGGGTTGCTATGTTATGCAAAAGGCATGAATCCCAGAGGAAGGCATGTGCCTTCCCTACTGTTCAGATGGGACTTGTCTGGCACTTGGTAGAGTTAACTGGGGGGTAAACCAGACTGGAATAAATTTCTCATGCGAGAATAATCTTCTGATGAAAAGATGCCAAAGGGCAATGCCTTTGGAAAAAATAGATAATTCACTCACATCTGTTTACATTTTTGTGTTTCTTAAACTATAGCACTGGTGTACATAGAAGGTTTATTAAAATATGTTGCTGGACCCTGACCCAGGGTTTCCAATTTGGGAGTTCTGGCGTAGTATCTGAGAATCTGCATTTTGAATAAGTCCCTGGGTGATGTTGATGCTATTGTCCAAGTTCTGCACAAACCACTAGACATTAAATCTTATTTGTTTCTGCTCTTTTTCTTTGCTCAGATGTTGCAATGACAAGGGAGTCAGTCACTATTGCTTGCATTTTGACAAAGACTCAAAGGCAGGCAGAGAAATAGGAAAGCAATAGAGTGTAAAGAAGGAAAGACTTCAAATATGCTTTGATTGGAGGCTTCAGAGGGAAATTGGAGATGGGCTACATTATAGTTTAAATATGTTGTCCCCCAAAAGCTCACATGTGACAACTGAGGAAGGCTGAGATGAGTGGGTTACAAAAGCCTTAACTCAATCAGTGAGTTAATTCCCTTATAGGGATTAATTGACAACTGTAGGCTGATAGGGTGTGACTAGTACAATGAGTCATTGAGGGTACGCCTTTGAGGTATGTATTCCGTATCTGACATGAAGTTTCTCTCTCTGCTCTGCTCCCAGATGTGATGCTTTGAGCTCTCTGCTCCCTGTTACCAGGACTGCCATCATGATATTCAGCCTCACCTTAAGCCCTAAGGAATGGAGTTGGTTATCTGTGGACTAAGATCCCTAAAATTGTGAACCATCAATATAAACATTTCCTCCTAAAATTGTTCTTGTCAGGTTCTTTAGTCACAGCAACAAAAGCTGACTGACAGGCTAGTTGGCAACCTATGCAATTGGGAGTACATATTTGGTTTTCTTTAATTGGTCTTAAGTTGGAAAGGGAGTAAAAAATCAGAGAAGCTGTCAGTTATTAATCAACTCCTTGTTATTTTGGGTCAACTGTTGTAATTGTTTGGCTGGTTGCTAGAGATAGGGATCTGACTTCTATAAATTTGACTTACAGATTTATAAACTGGTTGATTTCTTGGTCTGGTTTCTATATTCTGTAGAAACCAGAATGGTTTGGTTTCCTAGGTTCATTGCTGCAACTGAAGATAAAAGTTCTATTTTTATATATGTTTTGGCCACTATTATTTTGCATATTCAGACTCTCAGCTGTCCAATGAAAGTTTCTTGTCTAAATGAGCAAAATTATTTTGATATTTGCAATAGGTGAAAACCAAGGCCATGTTTGTTCATTTCCTGAGGCAGGAGGGTTTGGAAATTTGAAGCTACCCTCATTAGCTTAGTGACATCTGTCTCAAAAAATAAAAAGGCTAGGGATATAACTCAGTGGCATAGCATCCTGTGTTCCATCTCTAGTATCTCAACAACAACAATAACAAAATCAAATATTTAATGTCATGCAATTTTGGCACTGGGGATAGAGCTAGAAACACAATAAATTCAGTCTCTGCCCTTTTGAAGATTGTAGTTCATACGGGACAAAGAAATTCAATTATAATGATAAGTGAATTCATTGAAGAAGTATGAGATCTGTTGTGAAAGAAAAGGAGCCCCCTGAGAGAGATTTGTATGGAAATTTAAAAAGGAGTTCATAGTGGTGGAGGTGAGAGTGGAAAAGTGGGGAGAGCATTTTGTAGGCTGATAGGTCATCAGATTAATAAGTGATTGCTGTTGCTGTGAGCAAACTCTTCCAAATCTTAATGATTTAACATGATACCTAGTTTTCATTTATTAAAGGTGGATGAGGCACTTTTCCTGCATGACTTTCCTCCAACTGGTAACTCTAGGACCCAGGCTGCTTCCATTTTATATTGTATAACTATCACTTTTAAGTGCACAGAAGGGCTGGGGGGAAGATATTGGAAGTATGGGAATCTCATACCTGTTCTTTCTGCTTGGTCTGGAGATGACTCATCACATTTCACTGGAAAAAATTAATCACCCAACTTTCTTATATCTACCTGGCTTGAGAAATAGAGGGGAAGACATGGATTCAGGTGAACACTGGTGATTTCTACACAGAGCAGCCTGTGCCTCAATTGTAGGCAGTAGGTAATAGTGTACTTTTGTGAAGTGATGACTCAGGGGGAAGCACAGAATATGAAGGATCCAAGGGAAGCAATGAGGACTGGAAAGGAAGAGAGGAGGCTAGTTAGTTTGGAAACTTTGGAGTCATGTTGGGATTTGTGCTTTACTCTAAGGACAATACAGCTACTTGTGTTAGTTTCTTATCACTGTAACCAAAATACCTGATCAGATCAACTTAGAAGAGGAAAAAAATAATTTAACTCATGGGGATTCAGTCTGTAGTCACCTGGTTCCATTGCTCTGGGACCCAGGTGAGGCAGAGGATCATGGCAGAAGAACTTGGCAGAAAAGAGCATTTCAGGACATAGTAATCAGGAAATGTGGGGAGGTGGCACAAGAATGATGAACCCCCTCCAGGGCACACTCCCACTGACCTATCTCCTCCAGCCAACTTCATTTGCTCAGTTACCATCTAGTGAATCCATTCAAACTAAGATTGACTGACTAGATGATTGCTCTCACAACTTAATCATTTTGTCTTTGAATACTTGTGCATTAACACAGGAGCTTTTTGTAGAAGACATATGGATATTTAGTTAGCATTAACAATTTTAACCACCAGCTTGCACACCTGGAAGTCCAAGGGCCAAGGAGAATAGTGGTAGAGCAAAACAGTGAAAGGTTGAAGAACATTTACTCCTTTTTCCCTTTATTTTCTGCCAACATGTCAGCTGCGGAGGGACCTCTACCCAGTGAGATGACTCAGTTCATTCACGTGAGATCTGACATTTTGGTTGCTATATTTTTATTATATTACCCGAATTTTCCATTGACTAGAGAAGCATTGGGTCTGTAAATATTGAGAGATAACCCAGTTAATGTCCTGGATTCTAAACATCATCAATTAAGTTATAGCATCCCAATCTCCCTATTACCTAATTAATATAGATACCCTCTTCTTTGCTTGTTAGGTCAATTGTGTGATGAGCCCAGAATGGTTATGCGATAGTCTTAACTCCTAATTTAACAGAACCAAAACTATTCCCTGGTAGGAGAATTTTTCCTTTGAGTATTAGGACTTCCAAACTTTTTGATCCTGAAATTTAGGTGGGAAAAATGATTTCTCCTACCAAGTAAACTAGTATAAAGTTGAAAGGGGTCATTTGTACCCACTGTCTATTTTCCTCAGGCTTATGCATTCTGGATATGGGGAAGACAGAGATGGAATATGGTTTGTCCTCTCCAAAACTCATGTTGAAATGTCCTCCCTATTAATGATATAAAGAGGTGGGATCAGGTGGGGCAGAGAAGAGGTAATTAGGGCTCTTACTCATGAATTAATTTGTTCATTCATGTGATTATTTGATTAATGAGCCATTGGCTTTTCTTGAGAGTGGGTCTATATAAAAGCCAGTTTGGCTAGGTCTTTTGCACTCTCCTGTTTCTCATCTTGTGATGCCCTATGCCATCTTAGGACTCTGCCAGCAAGAAAGCCATCACCAGGTGTAGCCCCTCAACCTTGGCCCAGAATCATGAGTACAGATAAATCTCTTTTTTTTAATAACTTGACCAGTCTGTGATGTTGTGTTATTAGCAACAGACAAATGAACCAATCTTTGAGTAAAATGTCAATACATGTCAAAGCTGATTACAAGGGAGTTTTCCGGGAACTGTAGTCTGGCTATAAGTGATGCACAGTCTGGTGATCACGAAGCAATACCCCACACCACCTCCCATTCATTTTTGTTCTTCTTTGCAGTTTTTTCTTCCTTCAGTATGTTTCAGAATGATGACATAGTTCTAGTTTCATTAAAGATGTATTACATTCATTTAAAACAATGCTTACTTAGTTTGTTTCAAAACGAAGACAAGTCAGTCTTTCCTTTTTAACTAGAAATGTGGACACCACTGAAGGAGCCACCTGTTCATTTTCAATGGCCACATTCTAGGATACTATAGATCCTTAGAGTTGAAATAACGATTTTGTAGGGAGGCTACTCAAGACTGAAGCCGGGAGCCCTTTACCACTGAGCTTCATTCCAAGACCTTTTAATTTTTTTTTTTAAAGAGAGAGGGACAGTGAGAGAGAAAGAGAAAGAGAGAAACAACTTTATTTAGTTTTTCACATGGCCTTAGTTGCTCAACACTCAGTTGTGTACTTGGTGCTGGGGTTTGAACCGGGGTCCTCGTGCTTGCCAGGCAAATGCTGAAACTGCTGAGCCACCCCGCCAGTTCCCCTTTTAATTTTTTATTTGAGACAAGGTATTGCTAAGTGGGTGAGGTCCTCCTGTCTCAGGCTTCAAGTTGCTGTGATTATTGGCATGCATTATTGTGTCCAACTGAAACTATTTATATCTTGTTCTTGAAATCGAGGATCACTGCTCCAGGCAATTAAATAGAACTTGGTGTTATAGTTTTATTTTGAAAATACCTTAATAATGATTTTCTTTTCTTTGTGTACAAAAGTATCTAGAAAAATTCAAGGTCAGACACTAAACTCAATATAGCAAGTTTTGAATGAAAAAATTTTGTGTTTATAGGAAAAAATTATGAGCAATTGTTCTTTGAATGTATCCACAGTATTATTTTATGGAATAACTTCCATTGGGTGTTTAGAGTCCTCAGGCAACTCTTACCGGACTCCAAAAACCTAGCATAACCACTTTGCCACAAAGGGTGTTAGGTATCAATCAGCTATGTCTGAGAGACTGGAACAACTGCAACCTCTGATGATAGCCAGTGTCAAGGATGAGATAAAGGATATTTGAATGGCCAGTGTATCTTTGGTGTAGGTCATTTAAAAAGTTTCATAGAAGCACTATAGAAAGACTTTAATATCAAATAAAGACTTTGGTATTTATTTATTCTTTTAGCTTCTCCTCATTTTTATGAATTTCAAACAACCCTTAGTGCTGTTTTGAAAGGAATCTGCCTAGATATAATAAAGGGTCTTCAAAAGATTAGAAATATACTTTATTTCACATATTTGAATAAAGTAATGTGTAATAAGATACATAATAAATAAATGAATAAAATAGGGAAGAAAAGGATTTTTAATTGTAGAGTTTTATAAAGAGTTCTTAAAAGAAAATATTTCCATGATAGTTTGCAGATATGTATGAATCTTTGTAAAATGAAATACAATCATTTAAACAAATGCACTTTTGTGGAGTTGAAGTTATTGATACTTAAGCAAAATTTTTTTGCTTAGTTCATAAAAATAAGGTATTGTTTTTATGTTTTGGGGATTGAATTCAGGGCCTCAAGCATGCCAGGCAAATGCCCCACTCTAATTTCCTCTTAATGTTCTTTCAGTTTCTCTTGTATGTTTTTCTATTATTGTATGGAAGTGCACTGATAATACATCATCTATGGCAGCGCAGGAATGAATTCTGACCAAATATCGCAGCAAAGGACCCTTGATTGGCAGCTTTTGTGATCAAGGCTAGATGAGGAAGCTGAGCATACCAGAAGAAGAGCCTTCAAATCTCTCCAGAGTCTGGCTCTCAGATGAAGAGTAAAATCCAAATTCTGGTTTTTGTGCTTTTGGTGTAATTTCTCTCTCTGATTTTATTGGACACTGGTTGGATTGTGGATATCAGTTGGCAGTGTGGAAGCACTTTGTTTCTGGAGGAGGTTTGTGTGAGGTAGAGGAAAGCTCTGGATGGCAAGGGCAAGAGGAAAAGTGAAAAACCACATTTGAGTGAGAAATAATAATTAACTCCTCTTGTTTCTACTGACACACTATTCATCTAACATATATTTTACCCTGTGAGTAGGATTCAAAAAATTTCAAAACCACTTTTGGTGGATTTGATTTATTATTAAGTTCATAATTATATAAAAGTCATTGCTATTTTTTAATCTCATGCTCCAACTTTTGAAGAAAGAACTTTAGGCTTCTTGAGAGTTTTGAGGACAGGAAGAATTGAACAGCAGAAAAATCCTCCAAGAGAATCAAGAATGGGGAGGAAGTACCAACAGAGCTATGCTCTTCTGCTATGAGAAATCTGGAAAACTCAGAGGGGCCTTGGAAGATGGCAGGACCTGGAGGGGTGGACCTGTTGATGGTTGACTAACCTGTTGGACAGAGGCAGACAGATGATAGCTTTGAGGTGCACTATTTGGGTACTGTTGTTAGTATAATAATCCCTGTCCCTTGGTTTCTATGGGGCATTGGATCTCATATGAACACCAAAATTTGCAAATGTTCAAGGCCCTTAATTAGAATGAATAATATTTGCACACAATCTATGTATATCTCTCTTATACTTTAAATCATCCTATATTACTTATAATATAATTATATAATTTATAATATAATGTTAATGTTATAGAGATAGTTATTAACATTGTTTTTTTAGGGAGTGATAAGAATAAAAGTCTGTAAAAGTTTAGTGAAAACAATTTTTTTCCTGATTGTTTTAACTGAATTCTCAGACACAACCATCTTATGCTTATGTGGTACACAACCATTGGTTGGTGGAATCTCCTGAGGCAGAACACATGGACGTGGAAGGCCAACTGTACTGAGAAAAGAGGGAGAGTATCCCCTATGCTACTCTTAATCATTCTCTATTTTTGCACCCAAAGTTAGAGCAGTGCTGTTGTACTGCAAAGAGAGAGGAGGTGCTTAATTTAATTCTAGATATACAAATTGAACACCTATGTGGAGCTGAATCCTGGAGTTATAAATACAAAGCACCACCACTGCCCTGACAGCCCCAGAAACAGTAATCCAAGTATAATGTGTCAAGGGAGGACACAAAGGGCCATCCAAGGTTATGGGTTAAGGAGAGCCACTTTGATTGATCTGTTACAATGCCAGCTGTTTAATGCCATTATGAGGTCCCCTTTTTGTCTTTTTCACTTTCTTCTTATTATATTCCTGTCTTATAATGTACCACTTTTTAGGATGATCTGCATCAAGTCTTAGGCATGTTATAGAAATGATTCACTCATAGAACTAAATAAAAAATCATATTAACTAACATTTACTGAAGGCTTTTATCAATATTTTTATTCATTCATAATAAAAAACCTACCAGGAATGTTCTATTATTTTTCTTGCTATATTCATGTGGCCATTGAGGCATAGTAACTACCTCAAAGTCACACAGCTAGCATGTCGTGAAGCCAGCATCTGAACTTTATTTTTTCTTGTGTTGGAGATTGAAACCAGAGGTACTTTATTACTGATGTATACTCCTAGGATCCTCCCTCACTTTTAAATTTTAATACAGTGTCTCACTATGTTGCTAAGCTTGATCTCCAACTTGTGTTCCTCCTGCCTCAGCCTTCCAAGTCTCTGGGATTACAGATGTGTGCCACCATGCCAGGCTAACATTTGAACTTGATTCCAGAACTTATATTCTATATGTCTATCTCCAAATGAACACTGCAATCTTGAGCTTAAGATTTCATCACTCAAGAATAAACTCTGAATTGAATGATCTATTCTGGCCAGGAATGTTGTGTGCTTAAGACCTCCACCCACAGATTTAAATATTTTGCATTTCCTGAGGACCTCCTGAGAGTTAGTTGAAGGTGGCTCTGGCTCTTTGAGGGGCCTCTTGAGAGAAGGAAATTGGTGTGGTTCTATAAAATAGAACCAAGCCCTTCGCTGGAGCGAAGGGAAGAAGAGTTGCAATGTGCCCACCCTGAAGGTCTTTGGATTTTAGATCAGAATCCTTTCCTTTTTCTTAGATGTCAGGATTTTATTTGAACTCAGATTTGTTTTATTTGCTAGCAGTTGCAGTGAAGTCAGACCTGGGTTCTTTTCATGAGAATCCAAGCTAGCCTGGTCCTAACTGGCTGCTGGAATTCAGGAAAAAATGTAAGATCACTAAGATATATGTAAGTTAGGAAACAGGGTTTATTAGGCCTACAGATATTTGAGCTCCTTCACCTGCGACCCTGTTACTAGATGCCTGTGGTATTTAAAATTTTCGTAGTTATTTTAAAATTTTTTTTAAACTGACATTTAAATTCATTTTCAAGGATGTTTCCAGTTTCTCATCTTTGCTTATGATTGCATAATCTGTGTATGCTTGCATGATATTATGAAATATTAACCAAAGATTGCATTTCCCTGTATTTCTTGGCACTTCTCCTTAATCAAGTGCTCACTTGTTCTTAAACTGACCATGAATTAGTATCACCCTGGAAACTTTTACAAACTAACCCTGCCTGGGCCTTACCCCTAGCTGAACAAATCAGCATTTCTGGGGACTTGGTTGAACTTCTTGTTTTCAGGGAGATTTTTAGGCAAGGGATTAAAAAATCAAGAAGAAAAAAGGAATACATTTTTAGCATTTGAATTTGAACAGACTAGCAGGGGAATGGAAAGGACACAGATAGAAGATCTGGCAGAAAACAGCATGAGGAACAGCAATGCTCCCTTCTTCCGGAAAAGCAAAAGACCCTTGGGTACAAGGGATCCCAGAGGGTAAAAATAAGAACTGTAGTGGAAGAGACAATTCTTGTTTATTTATGGTCTTGAAGATCTTCCTAAACAGAAGGGTTAGATCTACATGTTTCTGATATGGATGTAGCCATCCATATGTCTGGTGCGGAAAGCGCGCTGGACATCTCTACAGATGCTTTCGTGGACAAACACAGGCAGACACTACCTCCTCCCTTATCTGTTACTCAATTTTTCATTGCTGTGACAACCATACTTGACAAGAACAACTTAGAAGAGGAAAGTTTTATTTTGAACTCATGGTTCCAGAGATTCAATCCATGGTTGACTGACTCCATTGGTCAGGGACTGAAGTGAAACAGAACATCATGGCAGAAGGGTGTGGCTGCTCAGCAAATAGCAGCCAGGAAGAGAGCCAGATCAAGGTGAGAGAAACAAAATAAAAAACCCAAAGTCATGCACCCAGTGACCTGCTTCTTCCAGTCACACCCTATCTGCCTGCATTTACCATCCAGTACAGTAGTTCTTTCAAATTACTAATCCATCATATGGATTAATGCATTCATCATGCTACACGGTTATAATCTCATCATTTGATCTCTTAACATCCCTTCATTGTATAATATGTGCTTTTTTGGAACATACCTCATTTCTGAACCATAACACTTTTCCACAATCCCTTGGCACAATGTGAGGTTCCTAGAATTTAGATGACATTCTTAGGTAGAAAGGAAGCATATTGAATTTTGGTGGAGAGAAGGGAAGGCTCAGAATAAAAATTAGGTTGAAATACAAAATACGAAGAACGATATGTATATTCACATCTGCTTCTGACATCCATATACACTTTATTTGTATACAAATATCTTTTGGCCAAATAATAGGAAAGTCTCTCCTTTGTTGTCATTGTTGCTTCTGCCAAGTAGAGAAAGATTTGCCTTTGACCACTTGATAATTGACAGTTTTATTTTCTTGTTAGAGACCTAAGGAATCCATTACTCATAAATGTTCTTGAAGGTTGGTAACAATCACCACTTTAATTTGAATATACTTCACCAAAGTGATGATATTCCTTTAATGCTACCAAAAAGTTATTCTGGATATTTGATTACACAATCTCATCCAATCTCATCAAATAAGCAGTGATTTAATGAATTTAGAAATTTAAAAATTAATTGCATTTATATATTAAATAGGTAGTATATATGCTTGGTTTAATCCACAAGAAAAAAAGAAAGGGTAAATAATAAAATACTTTCTTCAGTCTTGTTCACCTCCCCAGCTCACTTCACACATTCCAGTGTGAACAGTTTGTGATGTATTCTTCAGAGACACAATGTGCATAGAAGCAAATATGTGAATATTCTCTTATTTTATTTTTCTTCAAATGGTAGCTAATATAAATTGTGATACACCTTGAATTCTATATCAGGCCATAATGGGGTCTTTCATTCTATTTTTATGATTGCATGGTATGTTGTTGAATGCATACATTAGGATTTTTTTAAAACCATTCCTATGGAGAGGCGGAAGATGTCGTCTTGAAGCGTGACAACATTCGCTGGGGCTCTGACTCTGGGAAAAATACACTGCATCAGCAATTTTCCAAGGTGCGTACAGGGTAAAATATATATGATTGTCTACTACTAGTTTGTGAAGCTTTTTAATAAGGAACGGAGTCTTAGGAGTTTCTCGAGAAGGGAAAAAAAAATTTAAAAAAAAGTAACGGGGGTTTTCCCCCTCCCGCCCCGGGCACATAAGCCTGCCACTGCGGACAGTCTGCCAGAAAGAGTTCTGTCTGCCCCCACCCCCCCAGGATTACTGGTGCATCTCCTTGCTTGGTGTAGCATTCCTACGAGTTTGGAAATAGCAAGTTTCTGGCTGTTCTATCAAGAACGGGAATAGTACACTGGACACATTCCCGACCGGCTCCAGGGACGGAAATACAAACGGCAGCCGCCGATCCAACGGGTCTGATCAGAAACATAGATTCCATCGCTAACCCCACCCTGTCTGCAACTAATTAGACCCCCGCCAAACTCATACTCTGTGAGGGGTTAGAGCCGTGTTTGGGGACGGCCCCCTGGGGTGCAC
>PVKS010034918.1:0-20448 GCA_004027875.1 Aplodontia rufa
GTCACCTGGCTTTCAATGTCAATCTTAATAAGCTTAATACAATAGCTTTTGACCTTCAAGTAAATAACCACTTCAAGTTGTACCTTTGTGTTTCCATTTCCAGTAAGTAACACATGGAATAGGTCTGTAATGTAACTGTTGAGCATGTGCTGGTGGTCATTGGTAACAGTCATGTTTGTTAACAATCTCAGTCCAGCCAACTGCACAGCAGAGTTCAGGGGACCAGAGAAGACATCCTCACAGACTTGATTGATGTATATCTGAAGGTGAAGATGGGGGGAAAGTGAGCATCTTAGAATCTCCAAAAACTTCTATCAGTCACTTTTCTGCATAGTAGAGTAAGGTAACTGTTCAAGACAAAACTGGCTCCTCAAAAAAGATGACATTTCTATTCAACTCTCAAACTTTGGTGACTTTTTTTTTTTTTAAAGAGAGGAACAGTGAACAAGAGAAAGAGAATCAATTTTTATTTAGTTTTTCATGTGACTGTTGTTGCTCCAACACTTTGTTGTTTATGTGGCATCTTCATACGTGCCAGGTAAATGCCATAAATGCCGTCAACTGCCAAGCCACACCTCAGCCCTCTTTGGTTACTTTTTAAAGCCTCCTTTGTTAATGCCTGGCATTCTGCTGAGCATTTTACAAATATACCTCACATAATCCTGAAGACAACTCTAATGAGATGGGGGTTATGATGGTTATCATTCATCCAGGGACTTTAAAGTCCTCAAGGAACTCAGGCCCTCTGCACAATGTCAACCAACAGCTGGGGAAGCAATGTCCAAGTCCAGAGATCATGTGGACTCTCTTGAAGGGGTCCTCCCAACTCAATCCACCTTTTGTTTTACAGGTCTAGGCACAACAGGTTCAGGGAGAAAGATGTGCAAGAACATTTTGTATCATGATAAATACCTTAGCAGAAGGGTTTTGAGAGCTGCATCATTTCAGAAGTAAAGAATAGGGGACAATATGAAGTAGAATTTTTCTTTACAGTTAATTCTTTCAAAAGCAAACCAAAATTATATTTAGCCCAAGCCCAAGGTTTTCCTTATTTATACAGGTATATGTACATATTTATCCCTTCCTATTACTGTTCACCACCACTGGCAAAAGGTAATGAATACAATGCCAGTAGTACTCCTATTTCACAAAACAAAACACAACAAAGCAGTATGATGAAAAAGTTTTCTGAAACTGTTTAACAGAGTATCTGGCCATGATCATTCTAGCTTGGAAAAATTATGTTTCACAGACAATTGGTAATCATTAACCAAATTAAACTTACCAAAAAGTTCTAACTGGTAAGAAAATGGTTCTGTTTTGAAGTGCTATGAAATGATCAACTGTCAATAAACCATTCCTGCTTTTTTCTTTTTTAAAGAAAGAGGGGACAAGGAGAGAGAGAGAGAGAAGCAATTTTTATTTATTTTTCATGTGACTTTCATTCCTTGGACATTTTGTTGAGTATGTCGTACTGGGATTTGAACTTGCATACTTGCGCATGCCAGGCAAACGCTGTAACCACTGAGCTACCGCTCTAGCCCCTCAGTAAACCATTCTTAATTAAACAAGAGCAACAGACAAATCCAAATGTATCCATGTTGCCAAAGATACTGATGTAATGGCAATAAAGTAAAGAAATTAAACTTTTAAACATTTAAGCTCTAAATTACATTTATAAGTTAACTGGTTCTCTTTGTTCACAATTTTATTATATGCCCTATTCTTTCATTCATTCATTCTTTCTTTTTTAAAGAGAGAGGGACAGTGAGAGAGTGAGAGAGTGTGAGAGACAGAGAGCGAGAGAGAATCAATTTTATTTAGTTTTTCATGTGGCTTTTGTTGCTCTGACACTTCGTTGTGTCTGCGGTGCTGGGATTCGAACCCGCGTCCTCACGCATGCCAGGCAAGCGCCGTAACTGCTGAATCATCACTCTAGCCCTACTCTATCCTTTAAAAGTGACATTTTTTTTTAGCTGTTAGCTAATATTTTTGTAAGATGTCAATGTCTTTCAAAACACCTGCTAAAACGTGTTGAATGTTAACATCCTTAATGTATATGAATCTTTTCATCATTTCAATTCTAGTAACAAGCTTACCCAGTGAGCCAGCTCAATTATTCCTAGAGCTATGCCCACTTCATCTAATTCTTATTTCTTAGAATTTTCCCCTTTTTCAACTCTACCTGTAGAAACCTTACTTCTAAGACCTGCGTCAGATTCCACTTTTTTTTTTTTTTTTAAGAGAGAGAAGGATGGTGAGAGAGGCACAGAAAGAAAAAATAAATTTTATTTAGTTTTTCAATTGGTCTTTGTTTCTCCAACACTTAAGTTGGGTACGTGGTGCTGGGATTCGAACCTGCATCCTTGCACATGCAAAGCAAGTGCCATAACCTTTGAGTCACTGCCCCAGCCCCTAGATTCCACTTCTTACAGATACTTTTGGATGGAATCTCTCCTTTCCATGTACTCAACAATGTTTTACATGTCTTTCCTTAAAGTACTCCACCATGTTCTGCCTTGAATACAACTATTTATAGACTTGCCTTTTTCCACCTTGGCTTTCTCACTTAGAGCAGAGTAGTAAGTATCCAGTTCCAATAAATGTTGAACTGAATTCACATACTTTCTTAATTTATTGAGTCCTTCTGATGTTATCTAATTCTGGCCTGGTTCTTTTAGCACCTTAGGATTAAACTGAAACTCAGTTACAAAAGTCTATTGCAGATCTTTTGGACTAGTTCAGGTTCTTTCCTCCTCTGCTTTATTTTTCATTCCTTCAAAGTTAATTCTTGGCCATAAAGTTAAAAAAGGATGGTTTATTGAAGTTTCTTTACTTGCTTTTTTATTATTTTCCCTTTCAAATGTAGAAAACCTTTTTTTTTTTTTTTTTTTTTTTTAGAATTTCAGACAGCTTACCTTTATCTTGATTTGATTTTCAACATTCACACTCAGGTTATTTAGGGCATTTAAAGCTTTCTCTTTAATACTATGGTTTGGATTGTTGATTTTGTTTCCAACAATTGGAATACCACCTAATTCACGAATGATAGCCTAAAAGGGGGAAAACAAAACAGGAACATAATTTCAATATGCATCACCTTCATTGAATTTTGTGCAATCTACAAATACAATTAAAAGTTAATCACCTAAAAAAAGTGTTAATAACTTTTAAGAAATACTTTTCCCATATAAAAATCTTTCTTTTTAAAAAAAGCTCAGCAGTATTGCACATGTTTGGCATGTGTGAGGACCTGGGTTCAAACTTCAGCAACACATATACACATACAAAACTAAGTGTCAGAGCAACGAAAACCAGATGAAAAACTAAATAAAGTTGATTCTCTTTTCTCTCTCACTCACCCTTTCTCTTTTTCTCTTTAAAAAAAAAAAAAAAAAAAAAACTTAGCCAGGTGTGGTGACATATGCTTATAATCCCAGCCACTCAGGAGGCTGAGATAGGAGGATCACAAGTTCAATACCAGCCTCAGCAACTCAGCAAGACTCTGTCTCAAAATAAAAAATAAAGGGCAGGGGGATGTAGGAGTGCAGCTCAGTGGTTAAGTATCTGTGGGTTCAATCCCCAGTATAAGAAAACATTTTTAAAAAATGACTAATTTTTAAGATTTTTTTAAATTTTTTAAACTGTTACATACAAAAATTGTACATATTAATTGAAATACTCTGTCGTGTTTTGATGTGTTTATATGTGTAATCAGGTTAAATGTACTATTCTTTATGTTGAAAACATTTGAAATCCTTCTGCTTTTTTGTGATATATAGAATACAACTATTGTCTATTGATGACCCCACTGCCTACACATACTTTTATGGTTGAAGAAAAACACTTGAAAATAAAACTATTAGGAAATGTAATTATTTGAACTATAGTATGGAGTTATGCAATGAAGACATGCAGAGCTACTGTAATGATTTTTAAACAATTTACAAATAAAATTATTTTACTTTGAAATGAGTTATATGAATTCTCTATTACAGGCAAACTTTGAAAAGTGTTATAATTTAAAATACAGTACTAACATAGTGTCTATTAACAGTTTTTGGAAGATGAATCCTTCAAGATGTTAACAGATGTCCTATTAAAAATAGGGAGGTTCAATGATTATGTGAGTTTGGGAACTTTGGGTGTAACAAGGGTAAACATGTTTCTTTATTGTGAGGCATTAATTTGTTCATGTGCAATGTGAATCTCCGAGAAGGGAGAATGACTAGAGTAGTTTTGGGAACACAAAATGGGTCATTTTTCAGTGGTGAGAATCAGAGCAATATATTAATATCTTGCAGAATTGGAATAAATTTTCTGAGGAAAAATAATATTGCAACACACGTTACCATGTGTCATTGGTCCCAGCACTGAAAGAAGTTATCAGTTGCTTTAATTCTTACAAGTAAAATAAGCTAAAAATTACTCTTCTTAGGCCAAGGCATGCTATTTTTTTTCTTTTTTAAGAGAGGGAAGGTGAGAGAGAGAAAAAGAATCAGCTTTATTTAGTTTTTCATCTGGTTTTCATTGGTCCAACACTTAGTTGTATATGTGGTACTGGGGTTTGAACCAGGGTCCTTGTGCGTGCCAAGCATGCTGAGCCACCACTCCAGCCCCTACATCTACCTTTTACAAACAGCCCAATACTCTATGTTAAGGGTGGGCTTAACATTGTAGAAAAATATTTTCCCTCTGTAGTTCTAGTTTTTTTTTTTTTTTTTTTTTTTAAAGAAAGAGGGAACAGTGAGAGAGAGAGAGAGAGAGAAGCAATTTTTATTTAGTTTTTCATGTTACTCTCCTTGCTCCAACACTTTGTTGTTTACGTGGTGCTGGGGTTTGAACTCGCGTACTTGTGCATGCCAGGCAAGCACCGTAACCACTGAGCTACTGCTCCAGCCCCATTCTAGGTTTTTTTTGAAGGACTTGCAGTTACTGGGAAACAGTTTTTTTTTTTTTACTGCGTAGTTATGTTCTTCTTAACCATAGGGATACGTTCTGTGAAATGCCTCATTAGGTGATTTCATCACTGTGAAAACATCATAAAGTGTGCTTACACAAACTAATATGGCTATGTCATCAAGCAATATAATCTTATGGGGCCATCATGGTATATGCAGTCTGTCAAAAAAGGTCATTATGCACCATGACTACTGTTGATCAAGGTACAACAACTAATGGTCACTGATCCCCATTGTTCAAGGGAATACTTGTTCACCGTGGCTACTGACCTCCTCTGACTACAATTTGTTTCAGAGGGATGGACAACTATGGCATCAGAAATACTCTAGTATGGGCAAGCTAACAAATTAGTCACCATCAACTTTTTTTTTTACTGCTCGGTGCTCCTTTTCCTACTGGGTCAGTCCTGGCACCTCCTTTATCCCTCATCGTTCTTGGTAGGACCGCTGGCCAACAATGTTCACTATCTAATCATATTGCTAGTGTGACACACACATCCTATGTGTAAGCCAAGCCTCACTAACCATGGTCCAGGGTTCCTTGCTTCAGAGACTGATCCAAAGTGTAGGTACCTGATCCTAGGAGACAAATACTACATTTTGGATCATGAGCTATAGTGCGAAGGCTTGAGAAGCCAATGGCTTTCTTTCCATTCCTTGATGGAAATCTCTTGGTGGCCAAAGAACAATATATAAAAACCAGGCAAAAGCAAAGCCAAAAGGTGGGGAGAGAGCTCTGATAACTCTTCTGTAACTCTGAACTAGATTCAATTGTGCTTGAAGTCAGTGTTATTAATATTTTCCCCTTTTGGATTAAAATACCAAGTGGGATTCTGTCACTTGCAAAGGAAAGAGCAGAATAATGCATAAACACTTTGTAGATCTCCTTAAAAATCTCTAAAGCTTAATAGTAAACCCTGCCATTCTGGAGAAAGCAGGACTGAAATCAAGTATAAATTCAGAATAATTTTGCATTTATGATGTTAACAAAGGGCATGAGATAAAAAATTATAAAAATGTTTTGCCTTGTTCTCCACAGGGATGCGGGGAGGAGCAAGGAGGAACTATTGAAATTAAGCTAATCTTTAGTCTTAGTGTTAAGTCTACTTGTAAAAGCTATTTACATTGATGTCAGGGGTTAACAGTGATCCAGGAACCATTTGCATGAGAACCATACTGCAAAGACCTGTTATATAATTTAAAGCATTGATAAATTTTAAATAAATTAAAAGGCTATGCACTATTAAATGTTAGATAAAATTATTATATGTGATGCCAGTGATCAGCTTCTTATGGATTTAGAAAGGTTAACAATCATATTATAGTTAGACTATGTTTTCAGAAGTAAACAAACATTATGTTGAAGGCATAAGTAAGGAGGAAAGTGAGGCTCTAAGAGGTTAAGTAACTTATCCAGGGTCACAATTATGGCTAGTGTGTGAGAATAGAAGGAGCTTGTTTGCTGAATGAGAGTACTTACTTGGTTAGCTGAAAAGGCTGCATTGTTACCCAGAGTGACCAAGGCTCTTTCGATAATTATAGGATCCTCAGTTGACTCAAGCAGGTAAAGGAGTTTCTGAAGTTGTTCAGGATTGAGAACTTCATCATATGAACTGTTGGTTAAGTCTTCTGCATAAGAAAGTTATTTAAAATTCATCTAAAATCAACATGAATTTTTAATTTTAAAAATACTATCATTCACTCTGTTGCTAGGCAGTTTTAAGCACTTTACATGTCTTATCTATTTAATCCTCAAGCAACTCTAGAAAGAAATTATTCTCAATTTATAAATGGGAAACTGATGTTCGTGGATGTCAAGTGCTCACTTGGTCTATGTCTATTAGCAAGACACTACATGCAAATAATATACAACCCTAACGCTGAAAGCATTTTGTTTCTTCTTTTAAACACCAGGTATACCCCCCAAAGGAACACATGACTATAGGTTAATTATGGAATAAATTTTGCATTATGTAGAACTTTTTAAATTAAAATTTAAGAGCATATCAGGTAGAAATGCTAAGGGAGTAACCCAACTATACTGCCAGTGTAGCATTTTTGTGTGTTTTAAAGGAACAAGGCTGGGTGATGATGACTGGGTTGCTAGAATAACAAACAAAACGGTCCTACTCAGGGCAAGTAAAATTATATTCATAAGGTTTTCTGCTGGATGTATTCCTAGTTTTTAAAATTTTATAGATATTATAACTAAAATATTTTCAATTAGACTTATATTTGATTATTGTATACAATGCTTATATACAAGAAATCATTGATTAAAAGCATGTCTTACATTCAGGTTACTTCATGAAACTGTTATTGCTTGTATTACTTATTCAGTTAATTATCTTGGATTTTTCCAAATAAAAGTTGTCATCTACAAATTATAATTTTGCCTCCAATGTAATATTCACACATTTTATTCTTATCGAGCTGGTTGACTCTAGGGCAACGTTGAATAATAGCTGTGATAGCAGTCATACTTCTCTTGCTCTTGAATTTAATAATGATGCTACTAGCATTTCACCATTAAATATATTTGCCTTAGTTCTTTGTATTTTGTTTCTGCTGGGGATGGAACCCAGGGCTGTGCACATACTAGGCAAGTGCTCTACCACCAAAGGCCCTGCCTTTGGTTTTTAATGAACACTCTTCATCAACTTAAGAACATTTCCTTCTATTTATTCCTAACTTGCTGCAGTTTAAAACTCAGAAATATTATCACAAATCAAATTATATTTGATTTGAGATAACCATGTGGTTTTTGCTATTACTATATTAATGTAATAAGTGACATAAATATATTCCCTGCTATGAATTCTCTTCATATGGCCATTTGGCTTTGGTACATTTATTATTTCTTTAATCCTGATAGATTTGTTTTGCTGATATTTAAGATTTTTATCTTTATTCATAACAGATTTACATTTTTTCGTTATCTTTGCCAGGTTTTTGTATGAGATTGTTCCATCTTTTTTCAGTGCTAACAGTCTTGAAATTATAGGAATTGCAAATTTCTTAAAAGTTCGAGACAGTGATCACCCTTCATATTTTAAGGGTGGTGATGAAAAAATGGGTATTTATCAAGTCTTCTTAAAAAATGAAGGTGTAGCTACAGGAAGAAAGGACTCTGAGCAATTTATTTTTAAAGATGTCTGACCTAAAGTAAGGATGACTGTGAGAACGGGTAAATTTAAACTATTCCCACAAGGTTTATTCAGCGTGAGAAGATAGATGGGTCCAGGCAACCCCCCCCCCCAATTATTTACACAGAATATAAATATGGGTAAGCAAGGGTAAATGCACATCTTATTTTATCTTGTGACAGATACCACTCCTTTAGAACACTTCCTCAAGCAAACTTGTAATTATAAACCCCATGTTCCTTTGATATAAATGCAATTTTTTTTCTAAAGAGAGAATCATTTTTATTTATTCATTCATCTGGCTTTCATTTCTCCGACATTTAGTTGTGTACATGGTGCTGGGGTTTCAACCTCGGTCCTTAAGCATACCAGGCAAGCACTTTAACCGCTGAGCCACAGCTCAGCCCCTAAGTGCAAATTTTTAAAAAGTAAAATTAAAAACTGTTTTCTTCAAGGTTTGGGAGCCATCTCTTTGAAATGGAAGCATTCAGGTACAACCCCAAGCCCCTCAGTTCTGTGGGAGCTTAACCTAGGCACCTGCTTCCATATTTTAACTACCTGTTTATCACACATGTCTTTTCCCTCTGGATTAAGACAACTAGCTAACACAAATAACCACCCTAATTATTAGTGAATTTGGGATGTATATAGCAAATGGTGCTGTCAAATCCTTTTTCTTAAGGTCAAGCTATCGTTTACCTTGAGTTGTATTATGCCCAGTTAGAAAGAGGTGAGACTTCCGTTTTGGAATCCCATTAGCAGAATGCCTGTGGTGTTCCAGGCGGTATGGTTTAGTGCTTACTCAATAATAAAGCTGTTTGGCTCTTTACATTTGTGGAAGAGTTTCTTGGTTGGCAGATTTTATTTTTAATTATTTCCCTAAAGTTTCCATGACCTGAAGTATCCTTTCAGAACACATAGCAAATTGTTAGAATTCGGAGTGTATTGATTTAATCAACGTTTGGGCAGAAACCTCATCATGAACTCGTCCGCAGTTAACAGTGTGCCCGTGTTGACAACCGTTCCAATTACCAATGCACACCCCCTTAAAATTGCGAGATGGTGGGTCATCCTGACTTTAAGATACCTCCCCTCTCACAGGCCAGGCCAAGTGAAGGCAGAACTGCCTCTTTCACGTCCCTTCTATAGGGCAGCTGCATGCTGAATTTCATCTAAGTCTCCAGGCCCCGCAACAGCTTTCCCTAGGTCCAGGGTGTCCCTTTGATAACCCAAAGGTCCAGAACAAGCTTTAAAGTGAGAGGCAAAGCAACTCGCTTTTGAGGAACCAGGTCTTCTGCTGTGTCGTGGACGGAGGTACGAAAGTTTGGACAATTTTTTCATCCCCGGATTTTGAACAAAGACCGGGAATCGACTAAGGTCACCTACACCCAGATAAGTCAAGAGACGATCCGCCCTCTACACCTGAGCTGCATGCAGGACCTTGCACATCTCACCATTCACCCCAGTCTCGGCCCTTGATTTTACCCGGTGGGCAGGGAAGCCAATCGCGCCGGCGGTGTCTTCGGTTCCTTTCTGGCCCGTGATGGCCCCCGCACCCGGTCCCGGCCCGACTGCCGGGCACCCCGGGGCCTCACCTGCGGACCGCGAAGGGCGCAGTCGGCGCCCGCGGCTACTTCGCTGCTGGCCCCGAGTCAGTCTGTAAATGCAGTAGCAGGCGCCAGCGCCGAGGACCAGGCCCGCCGCCACCCAGCCCACGTCCCGCGCGCCTCCCATGCTGCCGCCGGGGCGCAGCCGGGCCTAGGCAGGCAGGCTGCTGGAGGAGGCAGACGTGAGGTCTCCAACGCACGCGGGTCTAGCCCTGGCTCCAGCTCCACCCGGACGAAATAAAGAAAATGGGGGCCTGAGCTCCGCCTGCCGGAAATGGCACTGCTAAAATCATAAACCCTCCCACTCGACCCTACTTGTCGCTGCGGCTTCCACCAGGCGGCCAGGGAGCCGGACTCCCCGAGGAGCTGCTCCGCCGTGCACCCACCGGGGACGCCGGAGTCCACCACCTGGGCAGAGGCTTCTCCCCAGGCTTCTTTCCCGCACTGCCCGCCTGGCACGAGACCCGCCCCTGCCCAGCCTCGTTGCTTTCCCCGCCCCTTCCCTTCCCCGCCCCCTGCCCCGCCTCCTTGGTTTCCTCTTCCCTTCCCTTCCCCGTTCTTTCCCCGCCCCCTGCCCTTTCCCGCCCCCAGCAGGGCGAGGGCTACTCAGCCAGCCCACTGGTTGCCGGGCAACGCCGGGCCGTGGCCTATCTGTGTTCCCTGCGCAGCGCTGAGGCGCCGGGCGTTGGGTCGGCGGAGCGCAGCTTCTCAGTCCCGCCTCGGACCATGGCCTCTTTACGCACTGCCACCCCCAGGCTGAGGAACTACTTCAAGGACAACTACATTCCTCAGATCTGCGAGGTACTGGAGCCACTTGACGACCGACGCGGGTCGAGTGTGTGGAAGTGGAATGGGGCGGAGTCAGGAAGAGGCTAGGAGTAGAGGCGGGAAGGAGCCGCGGAATAGGAAAGGGTGAGGTCAAATTTAGGTATAAGGCAGTGGTCTGGACCCAAGATACGGATCAAATTCGGAGAGTGGTAATGGCTGAAGGTCGCGGATGTGGGGGCGGGGAGGAATGACATCTCCCAGAGAGAACGTTTATAGGTCTCAGAACGGAAACCCCAAACCCAAACTTAAGGTTTGGACAAGAGCCTGAGAACAAGAGAAAGAACGTGAAGAAATGCCAGAGAGACCGGAGGAAGACCAAGAGATTGCGTTAAGAAGGAGGGAGTAGGCCTTGATTACCTACGATAAAGAGCTGCAGGGGTTCCGCGCTTCTCTCAGAAGGAGCCTGCGGGGAAGGACCCACACAGTCAGGTTTGCCTTTCACCGGAGGGTCTGCCCCCACCCTTACTTAACCTGAAGGGCACGTGGGCAGTTTGGGGGCGAATAGTAGGTTTTGTAGGTTTATGGACAGGAAGTTGAGAAAGTACTTCTGGTGACTTCTATTTTCTCTGCAAATAGTTGGTGAGATATTTGCCAAGAGAGTGTATGTTTGGGGATGGGGACGTGTGCAGTAGGAGCTTTAAATTACAGTGGAGAATAAGGGAGAGCCATGCCTAGAGAAGGAAAAAGAAGAGCCCATCTGGGGTTAGTTAACTTTCCTATGTGTTTGAGAGGGAAATTTGTTACAGTCCTCTTCCTTGTTGGACGGTAATTTAGAAGTATTTATTAAAATGTTAAGTACAAGTGTTCTTCATTGCCCAAGGTGATTTTCTTCTGAGGAGTCCTTCACTCACCTCTGCTCCTACCTGGCCAGCAGGTACAATAGAACATGTCTTCTGGAGTCCCACACAGCCAGTTAGATTCATAATCTACTTCCCCTAAAAGGATATTAAGGTGAATTCCATTATGCCCTGACTCTTTACATCTTTTTATCTGACTCAGTTTCCAAGGATTTACAATTCTAAAGTTGACATGCAGGTTTTGGAATAAATAATCTTTCATCATAGATTTCCTTGTATATTTAACCTTTTATGAATACCTGTGGATCCTAAGTAAAACCTAATTGTCCACTTACAATATCATTTCCCTGGAAGCTTTTTGAGTAGAGTCTAGTTAAAAAAAAAATTCTAGCTAGGTTTGGTGGTACATGCCTTGTAGTTCCAGCTTCTTGGGAGGCTGAGGATTGCTTGAGTTGGACAACATAGTAATACGACTGTCTCAAAAAACAAAAAACCCCACAAGGCTTTCTGTAGTTCACTGGGATTAATTCGTTGATGTTTTTCATCAGTTTTAGAACTGGTCATTTAACAATATTGCTTTCATCCAATTATCTTCCTTCTGGGAATCCAGTCATAAATATGTTGTTATTATTTACTTCTATGTAGATTTTTTTCCTGCTTTTTCCCCTGTGTGCTCAATTTTAGATCATTTTTATTGACTATCTTCAAGTTTACTAATTGTTTTATTCTGCAACCACTCTATTATTAAATACATGAAATGAAATTCTTAATGAAATCTGAATTTCAGTTTATTTTCAGTCCCAAAATGTCCATTTGATTCTTGCTAATATATTTCAGTTATTAAAATTATGCATCTTTTCATTTTGTCTAGTTTTCTTTAATGTGTTAATGATTACTGTATTAAAACCATTATCTGATACTTCGAATATCTAGATCATCTGTGGGTCTGCTTCTATTGTTTTTTTTATTGACTACTCACATTTACTACCTCTACATATATCTGATAGTTTATTTTATTGGATATTACACAAAAAAGAGGTGACACTCCACATGATGTATTCTTTCAACAGAGAAAAGGCTCACTTTCCTTTTTATAGGGTGAAGAGCTGGTAACATCCAAACCCAGGCAGGACTAAGTTAAATTGAGTTTGGATCATCTACCAATGTTTTTCTTTCTTTTACCTCGTGTTATTGTTTTCTGTTTTCCCCTTTGACCAATTTCTTTTTCTTCCCCTTTTCAGCCTCTATATCGTGTAATAGTAATTTTACTATCTTTAGTAACTAATTTCTCAACCTATTCCAGAACTTTACTATAATTTTATACCCATTTTCGAGGAAAGTAGAGAACATTTTCAACACTTCCCCTGCACCCCACCAAAGGTTATTTGTACATGGCTTTGCTCTGAAGTGATTGCAGCTGATAGGGTTTAGTGCTTTCTCTCAAAGTGGTGATGATAGTGGAAACAGAGGACACATGTTGAATGAAAGTATCATAACCTGGATATATTCCCAGCCTAGAGCACTTAAGAAGCTAAATAGTCCCCTGCATAAAAGTAAAAGGAATACTCATTCCAGAAGATTGGTAGATATACAAACAGTATATCTAGAGAATGAATCACCCCAAACAGCCCTTGACACTGCAATAACTGATCCCATTGAAACCAGTCAAGGAAATGTTGCAGAAAAAATTTGCAAAGTTCATAATTAAAATGTTCAGTGAGCTAAAAAAATGTAAGTAATGAACTTACAGAGAAAATACAGTGAACAAAAGATCATTTCAAAAGAATGAAAGATATTCTGAAACAGAACTAAACATATCCTTGAAATGAAAGACTCCATCAAATTAAAAATTCAGTTGAAAGAATCACCAGTAGATTAGAACACATAAAAACAGATTCTATGGACTTTGGTTGTAGCTCAGTGGCAGTGCACATGCCTAGCATTTGTGAGGCACTGGGTTCAATCCTTAGCACCACATAAAAATAAAGGTATTCTGTTCATCTACAACTAAGAAAAAATTTTTACAAAAGAAAACAGATTTTGAGGCCTTTAAGAGAAAGTATATAATGTTGAAAATGAAGTTAATAATAAAGATGTTGAGACCATGACCAGAATATTCATGAAATCTGAGATAACATTAAGTGACCAAAGTAAGAACCATCAACATTAGAAGAAGGCACAAGAATACAGACTAAATGAATGCACAAACTTTTCAATGAAATAATATCATAAAATTTTCAAATCTTAGGGATGAAATGGAAATTCAATAAAATAAAAAAAGATCCTAAGAAACATTATAATTAAATGTCTGTATATAGACTATATGGATAGAATCTTAAAAACTGTAAGAGAAGAATAGCAGGTCACATTTACAACTAAGCCCATTAGAATTCCTGTTGACTTAGCCTGGACACTAAAAGCCAAGATGACTTGAAATAGTATATATCAAACTCTGAAAGAAAACAGGTGGCAACCAAGATTACTATATTCAGCAAAACTATCCTTCAGAGTTGAAGATGAAATAAAGATCTTTCGTGATAAGCGGAAACTAAAAGAATCCATAACCACTAAGCTGTACTACAAAACATACTCAATAAAATATTTCATGCAGAAGAAAAGAAAAAATAACTATCAGAGCCAGCATCTGGATAAATCTCACTAGAATAGTTAAAGGAAAATTGAGTCTGAATTAATCATTGAAAATCAAAATGCCAGGAATTAAAAATCATCTCTCTACAACAACATTGAATATAAGAGGTCTTAATTCTCCAATCAGTATAGATTGGGGAATGAATTAAAAAATAAGATCTAACATATGTTATTTTTACAAGAGACTTACCTTACAGGCAAAGACATCCACAGGCTGAAGGTAAAAGGATAGAAAAAGATATACCATGCAAATGAAGACCAGAAGTAAGCAGCATTAGCCAGATAAAATAGACTTCAAGCCAAAGTTAAGGAGAAAAGACAAAGTCACTTCATATTGGTTAAGGGAATCTTCTAACATAAATTACAATGATTATAAATATTTATGTCCCAAATGTTGGTGCATCTACATACATAAACCCTACTCACTATTAAGAATGAAATAGACCATATTACATTAATACTGGGTGATTTCAACATACCTCTCTCACCAATAGATAGGTCATCCAGACATAAACTAAGTAAAAACTCTTTAGAACTAAAAACTACTATTAAATAGACCTAATAGACAACTATAGAATATTTCTTCCATTAACAACCAAATTCACTTCTCAGCAGTACATGGAACTTTCTGTAAAATACACCATATTTTAGAACATAAAACAAATTTTAGCAAATAAAAAATTCTTTGCATTCTATGAGATCAAAATGGAATGAAACTAGAAATCAATAACAAGATAAAAACAAAGCATTTAACAACTAGAAATTAAACAATACACTTTCAAAGGTGATATGAATCATAGAAGAAATCAGGGCAGAAATAAAGTTCTTAGAAACATGAGAACAGAGATTCAGCATATCAAAACCTCTGGGACAGTATAAAGGCAATTCTTTTTTTAAATTTTTTTCTTTCAAAGAGGGGGGGAACAGAGAGAGAGATAGAATTGATCTTATTTAGTTTTTCATGTGGCTTTTGTTGCTCCAACACTTCTTTGAGTATGTGATGCTGGGGTTCGAACCCGCATCCTTGCACATTTCAGGCAAGTGCCGTAACCACTGAGCCACCACTCTAGCCCATAAAGGCAATTCTAAGAAGAAAGTTTATAGTATTGAGTACCTATATTAGAAAAATAGATCTTAAATAAATGTTATACCTCAAGGTTCTAGAAAGCAACAAATTCCAAAATCAGTAGGAAATAGGAAATAATTAAGATCAGAGCTAAAGTCAATGAAACTGAGAATAAATGAACCATATGAAGGATCAGTGCAACAGAGTTGGTTCTTTGAAAAGATAAATGAGATTGATAAACCTTTAACCAAACTAGCCAAAAGAAAGAAAAGAACTAAATCAACAAAATTAGGGGTGAAAAGGAAGACACCACTACAGATCCTTTTGTAATCCAGAGAATCACTAGAAAATGTTTTGAAAACATAGGTCAATAAACTGAAAAATCTGGAAGATAAGTAACAAATTTCTAGACACATATGACCTACCCAAATTGAACCATGACAATATAGAAAACCCAAACAGACCAATATCAAGCAACGAGCTTATAGCAGAAATTAAAGCCTTCTGATAAAAGCCCAGAACCAGATGAATTCTCAGCTGAGTTCTACTAGACTTTTAAGGAAGAACTAATGCCAATCCTCTTCAAATTACTCCATGCAATAGAAAAGGAAGACAGACTCCTGGATTCAGTCTATGAAGTCATTAAAGATACATCAAGGAAAGAAAACTACAGATCAATTTCCCTTATATTCACATGTAAGATGCAAAAATCCATAATAAAATATTGGTAAACTACATTCAAAAAAGCATTAAGGGCTGAAGTGGTAGCTCAGCAGTTGGAGTGCTTGCCCAGCATGTGTGAGGACCTGGGTTTGAACCCCAGCACCATATACAAAACTAAGTGTTGGAGAAACAAAGGCCAGATGAAATAAAATAAAATTTATTCTTTCTCTGTCTCTCACTCTTTCTTCTCTTAAAAAAAACAATAACAAGTTAGTATACCATTATCAAGTGGGTTTCTTCACAAGGATGCAAGATTGGTTCAACATAAAAAAATCAATGCATGTAATTCACCACATAAATAGAATTAAAGAAAAGAATCACATGATCATTTTAGTAGATGCAGAAAAAAGCCTTTGACAAAATTCAGCACCAAGTCATATTAAAATATTAAAATAGTGCTTTAGAAACTAAAGATAGAAGGAACTTACCTCAACATTGTAAAGGCTATATACAACAAATCCAAGGCCAACATTGTACTGAATGGAGAAAAGCTAAAAGCATTTCCTCTAAAATTAGGAACAAAACAAGAATGTCCACTCCCACCACTCTTTTTCATTGTGGTGCTTATAACTCTGGTCAGAGCAATCAGACAAGACAAGGAAATTAAAGGGATACAAATAGGAAAAGTCAAATTATTTGTTTGCTGATGACATGATCCTATACCTGGAAGATTGAATAAATTCCACCAGAAGACTCCTACAGCTGATAAACATTCAGCAAACTAACAGGACATAAAATCAGCATACATAAATTAATCACTTTCCTATACTCCCAATAGTGAATCTGCTGAGAAAAAAATTAGTAAAATTATCCCATTCATCATAATCTAGAAAAAAAATCTTGGGAATTAATCTAACCAAGAAGGTGAAAGATCTTTTCAATGAAAACTATAGAAAACTGAACAAAGAATTTGAAGAAGACTTTGGATGATGGAAAGACCTCTCACTCTTGGATAGGCAGAATTAATATGGCCATAATACCAAAAGTGTTATATAGATTTAATAAAATTCCCATCAAAGTGCCAATGAAATTCTTCCCAGAATGAGAAAAAACTGTCCTGAAATTCATTTGAAAGAATAAAAGACCCAGAATAGCCAAAATAGCCAAAATAATCCTGAGCAAGAAAAGTTATACTGGAGGCATCAGAATACTGGACCTCAAATTATGCTACAGAGCTAAGTTAGCAAAAACAGCAAGGCATAAAAATAGACATGTAGACCAATGAAATAAAATAGAAGGCACAGAAACAAACCCATGTGGATCCAGTCATTTGATTCTTGACAAAGGTGCCCAAAACTTATATTAGAGAAAAGTATCATTTTTTTTTTAAAACAAATGGTGGTGGAAGAATGGGATAGCCACATGTAAAAGAAGGAAACTAGGTCCCTAGCTCTCACCCTCCACAAAAGTCAACTAAAAGTGGATCAAAAACTTAGGAATTAAACCAGAAGCACTGCTGGAGAAACTAGGGATAGAAGGAACTTACCTCAACATTGTAAAGGCTGTATATGGTAAACCACATTCAGAAACATTAAGAAGATAGTTCGCTATTATCAATTGGGTTTCATCACAAGGATTCAAGGTTGGTTCAGTATACACCACATGTAGATTCAGAGATTAAATAATACACATTTTACACTTGTTTTTTAAAGAAAGGGGACAGTGAGAAAGAGAGAAAGAGAGAAGCAATTTCTATTTAGTTTTTCATGTGACTTTCATTCCTTGGACACTTCGTTGTGTATGTAGTGCTGGGGTTTGAACTTGCATCCTTGCACATGCCAGGCAAGCGCCAAAACCGCTGAGCCACCACTCCAGCCCAATTTTACACTTAAAAAAAATTTTTTTTTTGAGAGGGACAGTGAAAGAATTAATTTTTATTTAGTTTTTCATGTGGAACTTGTTGCTCTGACACTTCGATGTGTACGTGGTGCCTGGGGTATGAACCCATGTCCTCGCAAATGCCTGGCAAGTGCCAAACTGCTGAGCAACTGCTCCAGCCCCTAAATAATACCCTTTTTTTTAACACTTTTTTATTAGATGAGTATGGAGTTATAATTGAGTGGAAATCATTGTCAAACAATCAAGAACAAATGTATATTTACATAGTTATTCAAGGCTGGTCATTGTCATGGATGCCCCCCTTGGGTTCCAGTGATTCTGTTTCCCCCAGAAGAACCCCTGTGTTAAATGGATATCTGGTGGAGGTCAGAGATCTCCTTCTGAGATGATTCCCCCATATTCCCACCCTCCAGTCTCCTAGATATCCTTCCTAATCCCTCCCCCTACCTTGCCCCCCTCCCTATGCCTCCAAGTATCCTAGGCAATGATCCCTCTGTTTGCGTAAAAATTCATACAATTTGAGGTTATTATTAGCTTAGCCATCTAACATACTGTTTCGAGATGTATTCTAGCTTCCACAAATGAGAGAAAACATTCAGCCCTTGAGTCTCTGAGATTGGGATACTTCACTTAGCATAATTTTTTTCCATCTCCATCCATTTGGTTTCAAAAGCCATAATATCGTCTTCTCCAATGGTCGAGTAGTATTCCATTTTATACATGTACCAAAGTTTTTGTATCCATTTGTTAAGTGAGGGGCATCTGGGTTGGTTCCATAGTCTAGCTATAGTAAATTGAGCTGCTATAAACATTGATGAAGCCACACAGCAGTGTGACAGTGTTCCTCTTTTCTCACAGCCCCTCCAGTATCTGTTGTTGTTCGTATTCTTCATTTTTGCCACTCTAATAGGAGTGAGGTGGAATCTCATTGAAGTTTTGATTTGCATTTCCCTTAAAGCTAATGAAGTAGAGCATTTCTCATATATTTATGGGCTTTCTGGACTTCCTCTGGTGAGAAGTTTCTTTTTAGATCCATAGCCCATTTATTGATTGGATTATTTGTGATTTTGGTGTTTAGCTTTTTTAGTTCTTTGTATATTCTGGATATTAGCCCTCTATCCAAGGTGTAGCAGGCAAAGATTTTCTCCCATTCTGTCGGTTCTCTCTTGATGCTCTTGACTAAATCTTTAGCTGTGCAAAAGCTTTTTAGTTTAATTGCATCCCATTCATTTATCCTTGACTTTACTGCTTGAGCCATGGGAGTTTTGTTAAGGAAGCCGCCGCCGACTCCTATGTCCTGTAGTGTTGATCCTGCTTCTTTTTCTAGTTAATTTAAAGTTGCTGGCTTAATATCCAGGTAAGGATTCAGATTCAGTTGTCTACACATGACTGTCCAATTTGTCCATCACCATTTGTTGAACAGGCTATCTTTCTTCCACACTATGTTTTTTCCCCCTTTATCAAAATCAAATAGATATGGGGGTTCATTTCAGAATCTTCTATTCTATTCCTCTAGTCTTCAGATCTGTTTATTATTATTATTATTATTTTTAAAGAGAGAGGGACAGTGAGAGAGACAGATAGAGAGAGAAACAACTTTAGTTTTTCACATGGCCTTTGTTGCTCCAACACTTAGTTGTGTACGTGGTGCTGGGGTTTGAACCCGAGTCCTCACGCCTGCCAGATAAGCCGAAACCACTGAGCCATGGCTCCAGCCCTTCAGATCTGTTTTGATACCAATACCATGCTGTTTTTACTACTACAGCCCTGTAGTATAATTTCAGGTCAGGGATTGAGATACCCCCTACTCTTCCTTCCTGCAGAGTAATGTTTTGGCTAATCTGGGTCTTCTGTTATTCCATACGAACTTGAGAATTGCTTTTTCTATATCCATGAAGAATGCCATTGGTATCTTTTTTTTAAAATTAAGAGTATATAGAGATACAAATGAGAGGGAAACATTATCAGACCATCAACAGCCAAAGTATGTATACATATTTATCCAGGGGTAATGCCCAAACATGCCATTGGTATCTTGAAGGGATTGCATTAAATCTATATAGGGCTTTGGGTAAGATAAAACGCTTTTGAAGGTGGCATGGATCAGGAAAGAAGTAAAAAACAATATTAGAAACAAATGAGAACACAGATACAGCATATTAAAATCTTTATGACAGAGAAGAAAACATATGCCCAACTGTCCAACATATTGGTGCAGGCACAAACTAAAGCTCAGAAAATAATACCAATAATTAATAAATGAAATGCCTACAAATTAAAAGTTTCTGCATAGCAAAGTAAACAAAAGCAGGAAGAGTGAGCATATAGAATGGGGGAAAATCTTCACCAGATACTTTTCTGTTTTAGTTAGCTTTTCTGTCGCTGTGACTAAAGGACCTGACAAGAGCAATTTTAGGAGGAAAAGTTTATTTTGGGGGTTCAAGGTTTCAGAGGTCTTTGTGCATAGATGGCCAGGGGTTGAGGTGACACAGAACATTATAGTGGAAGAGTGTGGTAGAGTGAAGCAGGTCAAGACATGGCTCCTGTAAACAGAGAAAGAGAGACTCCACACCAGATACAAATTATAGACCCTAAAGGCAGCCCACCAAATGACCCACCTCCTCCAGCCACACCCTACCTGCCTTCAGTTGCCAGTTAATCCCTATCAGGGGATTAACTCATTGATTGGGTTAAGACTCTCATAACCCAATCATTTTACTTCTAAGCATTTTTGCATTGTCTCACACGAGTTTTGGGGGGACACCTTTCATCCAAACCATAAGAGCCTTTTATGTGGTTACCATAAGATTACCAAGGAAAGGAAAGGGCAAG
>PVKS010034919.1:6043-20588 GCA_004027875.1 Aplodontia rufa
TTGGAGTGGAACCTGTACTTTGGTTCAATTGGCTATCCCTTCCACCCTGACATTTCCTAGATCAAATTAATTACAGTGTTCTTAAAAAAAAAAAAAAAGAATCTCTCTTCCCATGGATCATTGGATCGCCATAAGTTAACAATTAAAACTCAACCAATTTTGAGTCAATTTCCCTTTGGTGGTTCGTGATAATGAATTATATTGAGTACAACCATCAAGAAGCAAATATGTAAGGGAATTATCAAGGAGCTAAGCCTTACTCATGAAATAATGTGGAAAAAATAATTATACTTATTGTTTTCTTATAGCATTTGGAGCTATAACCCTGATTAGATATATGGAGGATATTGTTCAGAGATTGACTGCTATTACTAAACAACTTTCAGCTATGGGCCAAATCAGGCCTCCTGCATCTGATGTAGTCAAAGATGAATGTCAAAAATTTAATATCAGAGTTTGAAGAAAAGAGTATATGTGTATCATATAAGAGGGGGGAATTGTAAGATGTATGTCTTTTCTGTCAAACTTGAAAGATTGTGATGTATAATCTACTACCTCCATTTTAGATTCCCCTCCCCCTTTGAAGATAGTAACTCCCTCACCTGTGTCCACCCACCTCTTTCCAAAGACCCCTTCCTGTACCCAGCCACCTTCTTCCAGCAAACTTGGAATCCCTACTACCCTTGCCCCACCCCCATTATCTCCCAGTCGCCACCTACTTCCTCTTGCACCTGCCTCCACTTAATCACAGCCAATCTCGCAGACTGTGCACCTGAGCTCCTCCAATGAGGGTGAAGGGCAGTATTGCGTCAGGTCAGCATTAAAAACCCTTCACTCCCTTTCGAGGCCCGCATTTTTCTTTCGCCCTTCCGCCGAAGTAAAATTTCTGCCTTGCTCACCCACACCCAACCACGTGTCTGATTTCATTTATAACAAAATACGTAAACCTGAATCATTTTATTTTTTCAAACTTTTCTTGTCAGAGCCTCTACCCAGAGAAATACACAAAATTCAATGCATTTTCATAAACTCACCTCAAGAATAAGACATTTACCTGTATCCCTGACTTCCAATACTATTGCTTGACTATTTTTGCACTTACATAAATAAAATCAAAAGAGAATGCCTTTCTTGGTTACTGGTTTCCTTGCCCACCATTTGATTTATTATATGCATCCATGTCATTCTCTAAACAAAAGCTCACTTATTCTTATTGCTGTAGGAAACAAGACAATTTATTCATTCTACTATTAGACATTTGAATTGTTTTTCCCAGTTAGAAACAACAGTTAGATTACAACAGTAATCTTCACACATATCTTTTGGAAAGCACAAGTCTTAGCTTGTTTCTGATACTGTAACAAAATACTACAGACTAGATGACTTAAAAAGAATAAAAATTTATTTTTCACATTTCTGGAGGCCGGGAAGTTCAATGTCAAGGTGCCAGCAGACTGGGTGTCTTGTTCCCTGCTTTCAAGATGGCACTTTCTTCCTGTGTCTTCACATGGCAGAAGGCTGAGGAAGAAAGGGACTAGAATGCTCCTTTTAATGTTTCTTACAAAAGGCACTAATGCAGTTCATGAAGGCTCCACACTCATGACTTGATCACCCCTTTGGCCCCTGTCTCTTAATAAGTGATAAATTTTCAACATGTCAATTTTGGAGGACACAGACTATAGAAATATGCATGCAAAATATAAAAAGCAAATGTGTGGCTGTAGTTCACCCAAAAGTTAAAAAAAAACTGTCTTAATTATAGAATATTTTAAATACTAAGGAAATTCATCACTTCAGACAGATAAGAAAAACAAAGTTTTCATTAAAAATGTCATTCCATATTGTAATAAAAACTTGCTCAATGTTAACTTTTAGTGTATGTAAATTTAGCTTGCTTTCTGCACAAGAACCCTAAAAATTTTGTTTTGATTATCAGATTAGTGCAATTTTACCATCTTCAATGAAAATATAATGCAAAGTCACACATGTAATTTTAAATTTTTATTAGACATATTGAAAAAAGTTAAAATTAGTATTTTATTAACTCAACAGATAAAAATCCAGTGTTTTACATTTTTAATACATTTCATTACAGATGCTAAAACTTCCACAGAAATACTTGATTAGTATTTAGATTTCATAAAATTTGCAGTAGCAAAATTATATTAAAGTTCTATGCACACAAGTGTTATCCCAGCTACTAAGAAGGTTGAGGAGCACTGCAAGTTCCAGGCCAGCATGGGCAACTTAACCAATTCTTACTTCAAACAAAAAAGTAAAATTAAAAGGATTGGGGATACGGCTCAGTGGCAGAGCATTTGCCTAGCATGGGCAAAGCCTTGAGTTCAATTCTTAATATTGAAAAAGAAAAATAGATTCTCATACCCTGGCTGTTCCAACCATCTAATTATTTCCAATTACTAAATTGTGTCAGTTTGTAAGTTTATTAAAATTAAGTTAGATTAAATATTTCGTTACTCTGCCACATTTCAAGAGCCTAAGAACCATGATGGTTAATGCTACATTACTGGAGAGCACAAGTGTAACTCAAGTGGCTTCTGCTGTTGTACACACACGGATTTAAGTTTTAAAGCAAGTTGTAAGAGAAATTATTTTCTTTCATAGGCTGTGAGAGACAGAGAACTTTAAAATAGATGAGCATGAAAAAAGATTATATATATATATATATATACATATATATACACATATATATATATAGACTCTGGTTCTTCCAGAGATGTCAGGTCTACCATGCTATATATTTAGCTGTTCTATCACCTTGTAGTATACTCCCATTACCTCAATAGTCACCTTAGTGTACTTTTATTACATATTTACACATCCATAATTATGTATATAACATATATTTGAGTCTGTGAGAGCCTGCATTGGATACTCTGCTGTATGCACAGAAGTGGTGAAACTTGGGGCTTGCTCTCTACCAGACTGTAACTTATAATCTTATAATTCCATTGTGTAGTGAGATTTGTCTGTAGGCATTATGAACATAAAGTATATCGGTTGACATAATCTCGCATAGTTTTAAAAGTTTCAAGAATTTCAACGATCATCTGGTATTCTTGTTACTGAAAGCTAGGTCCTATCTCCAATGCCAATCCAATGAACACACAGTTTTGAGAGAAAGGAAAAAGTTTCATTGCTTTGATAGCAAAGGAGAAACACAGAGGACTACTCCTGTCCCAGAGGCTGTGATTTCTGCCCATGGAGTAAAGGGATTTTTAAAAGGTTACATTCCAAGTGGTCTCTGTTGGAATTGTAATTCGCTAGTTAATTTTGGAGATAGTAATTTCCCCAGATCTTCTAATGCTATAAGTCTGAATTACTTTGTTGCTGTGGCAGGTGTGTGCTCAGTAACAGATAAATACCTAGGATGGGAAAAAAAGGTTACTGTTTCCCCCAAGATTGGGGGGGGAGATTAAGAGGAGGATGGAGAACAAGAGAAAGAAACGTGTCCCTTTTAATAGTCACATTAGCAGAGCAGCAAAGGTTATACTCAAAGCATAAAACGGACCACAGTTACATTTTGTTCCATAAAAATTTCATCTAAGCAATATGAAGTAACTGCTGCAGGGACTGTCACACAAAAGTGTATCATTTTTTATAAATCATTGCCATGTGGGGAAAAAACAGGTAGGAATATAAATATTTAACACTAAGTACCTTATTTTTTTCCCCTCAGAAACAGTAAGAAAAAAAAATCGGAAAAAAGTCTTAGGTTCAACTTCAGTTTTCTAAGATTCCAAGGAAACAATTTGAAGGAGGGATTCCTTTAGTTGGCAAAACTGCATCTGATCTTACTGCTAAGAGCATCCCCATTTTGCAAGCATGTCAGAGACCAAATGCATCTTAAAAACGAACGGAGGGACACTCAGTTCACAACCAAATGCACCTTAAAAACGAACCGAGGGACACTCAGTTCACAGTCCACAGCCTTCCATTTTTGCTCGCTAAGCTAACGCACGATTTCCCCCACACGCGCAGGTGCTCACTGTGGCAGTAAACCCTCTGACAAACCCAAACCTGCGAGCGGCGGGCCAGGAGCCGTCAGCGGAGCCCACGCGGGAGCACTCACCTTCCGGAAACGGCCCCAGGGCGCCCCGCCCTCGCAGGGGGCGCCCCAGAGCTGCGTTCCCACGCTCCCGGAGCCGGCGCAGAGCTTCGGGGAGCCGGGAGAGCGCGCGTGCGCTTGCGCAGAAGCGCGCGCGTGCGTCGCGGTGCTGCGCATGCTCAGAGAGGCTCGCGAGGTTTGGTGATGGTAACGGAGCCGGCCCGCCCCACCCGCGGAGTGAGCGCGGAGCTTTCCTTCCGCACCGGTTCGGCTCACTTCCTTTTCCGGACAGGCCCGCGGTCGGCACGGCGCTCCCTGGTCTCCACTGCGCGTTGAGCTGCTGCAGCCCTCCATGGCGGGCGTGGCGGGTCGGAGGAGCCGGGCGGCGCTCGGGCTCTGTGCTACAGGTAACAAGTGCGCGGAGGCGGTGCGCGCGGCCGGGCGTGCAGGGGTCGCGCGGGACGGCCGGACGCGGTGGACTCCCTCGGGGTCGTGCGCACTGACTGTGGACGCTGGGCGCCGCGGGTGGAGAGGATGCGGCTGCCTCTGTTCCGCTTTTCCCAGCCGGGCAGGAAGTTCCCCGGCGCCGACTCCATCGGCAGACGGTGGTGTTGCCGCGGTCCAGCCGGTGGCCAAATCTTGCCTCGGCTTGAGCCTCCGCTTGGTTGTCTTTGAAAGGATCTTACCCCCAGTGGTCAGGGACAGGGCGTGGTCAGACCGCCAGGTCCTGCACTGAGCGTGCGTTCGCCTTTCTCGGGGGGCCCGGGTTCCCACTGCTCGCCAGTCGCCCCGCCGTTCAGAGCCCGCTGTCTGCCAGGCGCCGCACTGAGGTGTCCCAGGGGCAGCTCTACTGTAGTTTTTTCCCGTCACTCTTTTTTGGGGAAAAAAGTGTTTTGGATAGTATTTGAAGTTTTTACTGGAGATAATTACCAGTGGGGGGAAAACAGTTATATCTCTATTCCAAAACAGTAGTTGAAAAAGAAGACTAAAAGTGAAAAAACGTGTAGAAAAAGGAGCTGTGTAGTAGATGGGTGAGCCTACACAACACTCACCGGTTGCAGGATGATTGCATGCAAAGTAAATGTTTATTAAATGGATGGACTCCTTAGGCTTCCGCATCACTCAGCTCTAGGGAGTAACAGTGATAAAAAATCAAAACATTTTGCAGGTGTCTGACAAGCATACAGTTACACCAAATGATAAATCACTGTTTTCCATATTTTGTCTTCCCTTTTTGTTTTACAGTTATTTTACTTGATTTGGCTTTCTGTAAAGGATTTGTAGAAGATTTAGATGAATCGTGAGTACATATATTTAAAATATCTTTTTAAGTTAGACGACCTCGGCTTTTATCTAAATATTAGCATGTGAATCTTTTCCTGATAGGGAAAGTAATGACTAGTGTTGATATATTGCTGCTTTTTCCCCCCCAGGAGTTCTTGTAAATACTATATGTGTGTAAAATGGGTTTGCACCCCAAATACTTTTACTAATAGTTAAAAGATCAAAAAGCTGGCAAATTTCTCCATGTTCTGTTTTATCACTTTACCTTGTATTTGTTTTTTTGTTTGATTTAGTCTTACTAAGTGGGTACTGGAATTCAGTGTTTATTTTCATAGTATCATAGCATTAATCACAAGGCCTTGCTTAAAGTGGGTGAGCTGTCTAGCTCCATATAAAACTCCTATCAGTGATGATTCAGGCTTGACTGAAGGCAATAACAATGCTTTTCCTAGCAAACCACAGGAGAAGGTGCCCTCCCCACATCAGATTTGGTGCAGAGTGCATTATAGTCTCTGGAGGGACTTGTTTGTAGTCAAGGATTCAGTGCCTCCCAAGCCAACCAAACTATGTGTGCTCCAAGCCCAGTTCTCTGCTGTGGAGGTCTCTTTACTGGGAGTTCATCTAGGCATGTACCATGGACTTTTGCCAGGACCTCTTTGTCAATGACCACTCATAAAGAGGCAGAATCCTTTTGTTCAGTACTTCTCAGCAGTGAGCAGTCCCTGTCTGCTGACTCTTAGTGCTGTTTTCATGAGTAAGGATGGAGCAGCTGGTACCTCTTTTTTTGTCTTTTGGCTTACACTCTTACTGCAAGTGAATTAAAGACTTGATTGTTAACTGTCAGCCTAGCTGGTTGTCCTAATTAACCATGTGGACACCTGATTGTGTGACAGAATCAGTGTGGTGTGGCTGACCACTTGAGTACAGTACTGTTCTGGAAAAGCAAAACGCCTGAGGTCCTATGGGTTGCAGTCATACTGATGGGTCTTGGGAATGCTTACAGAAGCTGTCTAGTGCTGAGGAGCACCATTAGTAATGAGGTAACTTTATTGAATATCGTGATGCCCAGTGGGGTGTGTCATTACAGGTCTCCTTTTCCAGCATGTCCTGGCAGTGCTGACTGCCTGAGGAGAAAGGCGTTCTGCCCCTGATTTCATTACCCAGTGGATGCTCACCAGAAAGACCCGCAAACTTACCACGTGTATACCATGCTTGTGAGCTAAGTATGCAAACTGAATGGCTCCTCATAGTAAAGCAAGTAGATGTGCAACCTTTTGCCCCCTCGATCCATAAAACATGGGCCATGAAAATTGAGGCAGGCTTCTCGCAGAGCATGGAATGCCATTGTTGTGAGAAGTACCAGAACAGCATTAAAAAAGTGTTCCACTTACCATGGTCAAACCTAAAACTCCTGCCCAGGGACAGATTATTCAAGCTTACAGACCAGGGTGTTCTCACCAAGTAGAGCACTCTGGACCCCCTCATCCCATCTGTAGTGTTCCTCTGGTTACTGACTGGAGTGGATGCTTCTCTGGGTTTGCCTTAGCCATTCCATGTGTTGTTGGATTGAGCCACACTATGTAGGACCTATGTGACTACATTTGCTTCCTGTTCAGGTTCTCTTAAGATTACTGCATCTGATGGCTCAACCTACACATCTGAGCCAAGTTGTGGGCAAACACCATGCTTTGGATCACGCAACTATTTTATGTAGGAATGGTTGAACATTTAACCAGCAGATGAGAATGTACACGTGAACCCTGCCTGGACTGTACCTCTCAGTACAGTGACTTCAGTACAGCAGTTTCAGTTGGGTACTTTTTCAAACATTTTATAAAAACTGAGCCATATTTACCAGGAAATGATGGGAACCCTCCTAAAATCCAACGTCCCAGATTAGCAACAAAGGACCAGTCTTGCAAAGAGGCTTTTCCAAGCATAGCAACCTTAGGCTTGCTACATTCACTTTTCTGTAGAGGTGTAAAATGGAATAGAAGGGTGAAGAGCTTGGGAGTATACAGTCATCACTTGGTATGGGGATCAAAATCTGGATGCCCAGGTACCTTATATGAGGATGTGCCCTGTGCACATCCTGTGGCATTCGGATCATCTCTAAATTTCTTATAATATCTAATATGAATGTTATATAAATAATTGTTATGCTGTATTGTCTAGGCAATAAGGTCAAGAGAAGAAAGCCTTGCAAGCTTCCCTGGCAGATGAACAGAACTCTGTGACGCAACGTGAGCTTGCTGTAGCAAGAAAGTCTAACCTATTGCAGGGTTCTGTCTTCCGTGAAGCAAATCTTTATGTAGACTTAAGCATTAATTAAAACACAAAGAAATACTTAGAAAGATAGGAAAACCTGCACATGTTCAGTAACGAAGCAGTTTTCTCTTCCCTTCCAACAAGTACAGGTGGAATCTGCAGATGAGGAAAACCAACCACATTTATATTTCTAACAAGCATTGATTTTACCTTCTTTTTGTTGGATTCTTTATTCCTAATTAACTCCTCTTTGATCAGTTCTCTCCTTTATTTTTTAAAATGTTTAAGGAATAGAATTAGATTTAGAGGTCGCTGAGTAAAATCTGTAAAAATTTGTTGAAAGACTTTGTTTCATGCTTTTGTATTAATTTATTATTCCTACCAATACTGTATATTTGTAAAGTGTACACAAGCATGAAAATCAGAGATTTGCTTTTGTTTTTAGGTTTAAAGACAATCGAAAAGATGACATTTGGCTTGTAGATGTGAGTATGTGAATTTTATGTTAATTACCCACCCCTGCCATTTTAAATATTCTTTTCCCTTTCATCCAAAGAGGGTAGAATATAGTAGTGCTTGTCTATCTACTAAGTTTGTTTTCCCAGAAATTACTGTTTTGGTTTTTCTGTTACAATGAACCTTAGAGCTTTAAGGTTCCTTCTTGGTAAGAGATCCTGTTTTAATGAAATTCTGGGGATGGGCATTAGGATGGGGAAGCTAGAACCCTGTCTTATAATGAGGCAAATTTGTTGATTATGTCTTCGAGAGATTATGGTATAATTTTGTTACAGAATTCACTCTTGTTTCTTCGTATTTTCGAAGAGGTCTTGTATATTAATATCATGTAGTCACAGTAATACTTTCATCTTAATAGTGAACAAAATTAAATTTTCTTACTTTCTAGTTTGGGATATTTTTAAAACTCATAACATTGGGAAATTATTTAACATGCCTCAGCAAAAAGTGGACTAGCAGCAAAAAAAAAAGTAAAGATGGTGATTATTGAAAGTTGGTAAAGTTGGTGATTATTGAAGCTGTGTGATGGGGCATGAGAGTCTACTGTTTTCTTTTTCCTTTTGTCTATATTTGAATATTCCCATTATATAAATTTAAAGATAAATCTTACTTCATGAAAATTCAATAAGCAGTTTGTTAGCTAAAGGTCCTAAGTGTTATCCCCACCATTTTGTGATTCTAGATTATGAGTTTAGTTTAATCATCCTGACTTGTCACTATGATAAGCCAGTGATCTTAATGGTCTCCTGTATCTTGCCTGTGAATACAATAAAAGTCAGCAAGAACACTTTCTTGTTGGAATTTTTGTAATGGAGAAATAGGTTAATGTTTGTCATTAACATTTGGGCGCTCACATGGTATAGCATATGCATATTTATTTGCTCATTTCATTTTTTATGGAATGTGGACACATTCACTTAGAAATAAACACTTTATTAAAATTCATTTATCTGTTTTATGTAGGTTAAAAATAATCTATTAACATGGTTGTAAGATGATGTTAGATTTGAAGTATATCCTAGAAGTTAGCCTGTCTAGATTTCTGTGGGTCTTTTATGTTTTTCTATGCAGCATTTAAGAAACTATATTTAAGCTTTTAGTCCAAAATAGGTTATTATCAGATTATTTAATCAAAGAGATTCTTTACTTATTAAGATTGTATTACAACATTCTTAGTGATATCTTCTTTTCTTTTGAATAGTTTTATGCTCCATGGTGTGGCCACTGTAAAAAACTGGAACCAATTTGGAATGAAGTTGGCCTTGAGATGAAGAGCATTGGTTCTCCAGTTAAAGTTGGAAAGATGGATGCTACTTCCTATTCTAGTAAGCCTTTACATAGTTCATTGTTTTATCATTCTCATAAAGAAAATGTTTTAATTATATAGCAGCTGTATTCATGGTGGAAGGAAAAATTATTTTTTGCTCTTGTAAAGTTACCTTAATAATTTAAGACTGTATACTTTATGAGATAAGTGAATTAGCCATTGAGTATTTAATGCACAATCTGTGCTAGTCCTCAGCTTAACATAAATATAAGCCGTTGTTTGTACATGCACCCACCTTAGATACTCAGTTTACATGAGGCAACTACAGAAAGTTGATTGTTAAATTGTTGATATAGACAAAAATTCAATGAGAGGTTTTTTTTTTTTTTTCTGAGTAGAATGATGGCATGGTAGAGGAGTAAATAAGAACTTAGATGAGTTTCGATGAGTATAGGGATAATCAGGAAGATGCTCTCAGTGAAAAGAATATTAGAGCAACAATCTGAGCCGAGAATGAGCATAATGAGTGGCTACAGAGAATAAGACGAAGCAGCACAGACTGTGGCCCACAGGGCAGATCTGTCCCCTTGCCTGTTTTGTAGATTGTTATTGGACATAACCACACTTGTTTGTGGCTGCTTAGGCAGTTTTCATGCACCGTTGTCAACACTGAGTGATAATGACAGACAGCAGGACTCCAGGAGGCGGGCCTGACTTTGCCTGCTACTTTTGCTGTGGAACACTGGGAAGGTTTCTGAAGGCTGCTAAGCGTTGATTTCCATATTGCTATATAGTTTTTGTAATGTTGCTTTTATTGAAGTTTGATGTTAAAATCCATCGTATGTTATAAAAATAGACTTTTTAACTAAAAAAGAAAGTTGAAGTAATTAATATGCATTTCGTTTTAGGAAGTCAGCTTTGCCTCCTGGATCATACTTTGTAACAGGACCGAGCTATGTTCTAAAATCAATCTTCTCGAGTCCTACTTTTTTTTTTTTTTAAAGAGAGGGACAGTGAGAGAGGCAGAGAGAAACAACTTTATTTAGTTTTTCACATGGCCTTAGTTGCTCTGACGCTTAGTTGTGTACGTGTTGCTGGGGTTTGAACCTGGGTCCTCGTGCTTACCAGGCAAGCGCTGAAACCCCTGAGCCACCGCTCCAGCCCTGTGTCCTACTTTTGAGACTTTGGGGATGTGCTTAACCTCTCATAAGTTTAGTTTCCGTATCTGTAAGGGACAGTGATATTTTCAAGGTTGTGAAGATTTTATTGCTATTTCATGTTCAAAACCCCTTATCACAGAAGCACATAGACATTGCTAAAGGACATGCCAGGTTGTTAAGAACCTCCCACGGCAAAATATTTTTCATTTTATCAGTTTCAGTAAGGAGGTAATATGCCTTTTTGATAAGGCAGATTGATAAAACTTGATAGAAATGTTTTTAGCAGCAACTTGTAGGATAAAAGAAGAGCAGGTAGAGACAGGAAGATCATGTAAGTGAACTTTTGTACGTGTCTGGTGGGGGTTGCCAGGAGCTTAGGCTTGGGTAGAAACCATAGAGTGAAGTGAAAAAATAATTCTTACTCTCATTCAAGGCTGAAGTCACAGATGAGATACTTTGGCACTGAAGTGTAGAGAGAGTGTTAGTATTACTGTAGTGTTTTAATGTAGTCCCTGAGCTGTACTACCACTGTCATGGAAAAGAATAAGAAGTTTAATTTTGTGTGCATTTTGAACCTGAGTTGAATTGGTAGCTATTTACTTCATCAATATTTGTGACTCGGAACTAGAATACAGGTGGGTGCTTAGAGCTGAAATTGTGGCTCACACATGAATTTTTGAAACTTTAAGATAAATGGCAGGACATTGTCAGGAGGGTGAAAATAATATGCTATTTTTTGAAATGAGCTTTTAAGGATGCTAAATAAAATACTGCTCTCTGCGATTACTCATGAAAATTAGTTCTTGTGTCTAGAATCATTTTAATTAGATGTACATGCATGTATTTATTTATAGATGCATTCATTAGTTCACCCAATCATTTATTTCCTAACTACTGTTTTTAAAGCCTCATAGCCTTTAGAGATTAAAGAAGTACTCAAACAAATCCTGCCTGTCTTGGAAATGCTTATAATACTTAAAGTCTTATAGAGGGAGAAAGGCAAACAAACCAGTAAGTGCAGTAAAGTAATAAAAATTGTAAATTCTTTTGATCGCTTGAATCAGTCAGTGGAGTAATATGTATAAAGGAAAGTGGGAGTATAAAGAAAGTAGTTTATGTAAATGAGTAAAAATCTTTAGACGAAGCTGTGTATGTCATTTTTCTGTGATAAATAACAACATACATTGTCAAAATTTATTGCAGTATCTAATGGATCCACCTACTATTTAAGTGTTCCTATGTGCCATTATTAAATTGGAAACCTGATTGGGGAAAAATAGTCATACAAGGGCTGTGGATATAGCTTAGTGGTAATGCAGTTGGTGAGCAGGCATAAGGCCCTAGGATCCATCCCTACCAAAAAAAATGGAGCCAATATATTTTTTCCTGAACAGCTTAAACAAGGAAGTGTTTTCAATGTTGCAGTTAAAATCAGTATTCTGGGTCTTCAGAATAGTGTGTGTGTGTGTGTGTGTGTGTGTGTGTAAGTCAAGAGTACAGTGTATATATATTCTATCTGTAGTTTTTGAGCTTTGATTTTCAGCAATGTTTCTACTTTATACTGAGACTGGGACCTTTTTTCTTTTTCATAAACCATACAGAGATTTAATCTTTACCTCTAATTTCATGATTGTTAAAGATTTTATTTCTTCTTCACTTAGTATTGTATTATGTGTTATATTGAATTAATAGGGGAAAAGAAACCTCTGTGGTGGCTGCCTTGTAGGAAATATACATATAACACTTTATCTCACACTAACCTTCTAGCTTTGGAAAAAGGGAACTGATATATACTGAAGTCACTATCTGCCCAACATTATGATAGATATTTTTTATACTTTGTGTAATGTTTTCCTTGGATATATGATACTAAATATCCTTTAACCCACCCCAGCTTGCACCCTAACCTGTATAGTGATGTGTTCTTGACAGTACTTGTGGAACTGGAGTAATCAGTTTATTGAAAAAAGTTATTACTTCATAAAAAAGTTACTGATTTAGTACTCATTAAATACCATGTACTAGGATAACAGACGCATTCTAGACAATGGTAATTCATCAGTGAGCAAAACAGACAAAAATTTTTACTCTTTTGGAACTTGTTTTTTTTTTTTTTAATTAGGGGACAGGGGGCTGGAGTGGTGGCTCAGCGGTTACTTCGCTTGCCTGCCATGCCCGCGTATGCAAGTTCAAACCCCAGCACCACATACAAAACAGTCTTGGAGCAATGAAGGCCACACGAAAGACTGAATAAAATTGATTCTCTTTCTCTCTCTCTCACTGTCCCTCTCTTAAAAAAAAGAGGGGGGGACAGAATATAAATTTTGTGTATTTTTCATCTGATTTTTATGTTTTCAACTCTTGGTTGTGTATGTGGTGGTGGATTTGAACCAGGGTCCTTGCCAGGCAAATGCTGCAACCACTAAGCCACTGCTCCCTCCTATGGAGCTTATATGTTTTTTTGGGAGAAATAATAACCAATAAATACGAGTATGATATTGTGTTAGCAATAGATGCTTTATCCACTGCTGTGGACAAAAGCATATTTATTATCTTCCTAATAAATTAAAAAATAAGTTGATTATTCAGAACCACTGTCTAGATGTTATAAATACATTTTGGCTTATATTTCCCAATGTTTCTTTAAATACTTTAGGGCAGTTCAGATATAGGCATTTTATTGGAATTTGGAGTTAAATAGGCAAAGAAATTGAGTCGTCTTTGTTATTGTTGTGTGTCTTAACTATATATGCTAAAGACTTTGCTGTGCCATTAATATCTCTTCCTTCCCCATAAGACACCTTGGTTTCTCTGCCTATAGTCTATAGACTGACTGCCTGCATTAGAGTTACCTGAGAACTCACTGTCAGTTCAGTGACCTGGGGCTCACACCAGCCCTACCAAATGGAAAGCTTTCAAATTGGTCAAGAAAGTATATTTTCAGCATGTGCTTCAAGTGATTTCCCGTATACATATGTTGGGAAACCACAAAGAAGAATATTAATTTGGTAAGTAGATAATTACAGGATTTTGGTTTGGAGTGAGAGAGGATTATTCAAAATGATCAAATGTAGAAAAAGTCTCTAAGATTCTTTGATGATAATCTTGTTTCTCATTCATCTGTTTGTAGTGGTTGAAACAAATACCATCAGACTCAATCCAATAAACCTCTGTGTAGAGAGGTTGAACTGGAGAAATTTGAGCTATATGAATTACTCTGTGCTCTGTGTTTGGAACTGCACCAGAAACTTCGTGATGCATGGTTTTGATTTGCTTTTGTTTTGGTCCTAAGAATCAAACTCAACTTTGCTTTACCATTAAGCTACATCCCCAGTCAATTTTAGTTTTCATTCTTATTTTATTTTTTATTAAGAATTTTAGTTATTATACAAGTAAAAATGCATCCAGTGAAACAATATGACATGTATATATTCTTTTTTTTTAAATTTTTTAGTTTTGAACAACCTTACAAGATTTTAACAAAATAATATAAAATGTGTATAAAATGTGTATATATTCTGGATATTGCAATTATCCCCAGGAGTGCCCCCCCCAATTACCCTCTCTTATCCCTCCCTTCCCCTTCCCATTATAACTCTAAAAAAAGTATTAGATTGTAAAGCATTACATCTTATCTGGATTTAACTCATGCTAATAGACCAACTTTCTCATTGTCAGGATCTAGTCCCCACCTCCACAGATGAGTGGAGACAATCGACCCTTAGATTTCTGGGTTAAGCTGATTTTACTCAGCATGATCTCTTCCATAGCCATCCATTTATCTTCGAAGACTGCAATATCATTGTTTCTAATTGCTGTGTAATATTCCATGGTATAAATGTACCACAGTTTTTGGATCCATTCTTCCAGTGAAGGACATCAGGGTTGTTTCCATAGCCTAGCAATAGTAAATTGTGCTGCTATGAACATCGATATTGCAGTGTCACTGTAATGTGCTGATTCTAAGTCCCCTGGAAAGAT